>JAWZYV010020132.1:0-22315 GCA_038373885.1 Cheiracanthium punctorium | reverse complement strand
CGGCTTCTTAAAAAACAGTATATGACCTTTATGAGTGGATAAGGAATAAAGTACAAAGAAAATTTGGCTTTCTATCTAATTATAAGGAGAGAGGTGAAAAACATGACGAATACTCTTATGTTCGCTGCCTCGGCAAGAATGAACAGCTAACAGTAGAACCCCCACAGTAAACTCGATGAGAATATGGGGAAAAGAACAGGATGGAATGAAAACTGGTAATAATGAAAAAAGATAGAAGATAATCAGATTGATTTTGGAAAATGTAGCTATAGGAAGAATTAGCGAGAAGCAACTTGATAAGACAGACATAGGACGAAGTAGGACAAAGAGTGCTTAAAGATAAAAGTGAAAAAAAATAGAACATTTAGACGAACCTTATAACGTAGTAACCGGCATTTAAGGGGTTCAGCCCAACCTCGTCTTCCCCATCGAAACTTTCAGGCGCAAATGTTCAGAGCCACAAGTAGAGTTTGCGTCACCCGGGGCAAGCCTTTATTATGGTGACCCCTCTTATGAAACGTAACTGATTTTGGCTCCCCTTCACATGAGCCATTTAGCCATATGTAGTTTTACTGCCTCCTTTTTACTGTAGCAGATGCCCTGTCTACATCTTTTCAGCGGTTGCGACTAAGAATATATTACTGTTAGAAGTATAAAAATACCACATTGAAACATAAACCTTGTATAGCGGCCCTCTCACCCCAGAATTTTTTCCTTGGATCAGGTCCTACAGTCGCCCGCAAAAATACCCGAGCGCCCTACCCCTCACGGTTTTTTTTTTTTTTTTTTTTTTTTCGAAAACGAGTTTCACGACTCCGCTCGAGGGCGTGGACCTCACCCGCAAGCCTTCGCAGCACGCACCCCCACGGCTCGCGTTGATCCAGGTCGGACCTTGCGGGAACATCCTACCACGCACGATGTCGCACCACGCGGAAAATCATACAACGCTCGGGCAACCTTGGTCAACAGGACCCTCTTTATTTTGGAAGCGGTCCATCCATTTCACACAACGCGAAAAAAAAAATATAGGAGCGCCCGCAAGATTTGGCACAACGTGGATGATTCATACCAACGCTCGCTCTCATGGCAATCTTGGTCAACAGGACCCTCTTTATTTTCGCTGCGGTCCATCCACAAACGTACGCACAAAGCGAAAAAATAGATCAACGGACGCAAGATTTCGCACAACGCGGATGATTCACACAACACGAAAAAATATATAAACGAACGCAATATTTCACACAACGCGGACGAACGCGAGATTTCACACAACGTGGATGAGATTTCACAAAACGCGAAAAAAATATATAAACGAACGCAAAATTTCACACAACGCGAAAAAATAATAGATAAACGAACGCAAAATTTCACACAGCGCAAAAAAATATATAAACAAACGCAAAGTTTCACGCAACGCGAAAAATATATATAAACAAACGCAAGATTTCACACAACGCGGACGAACGCAAAGTTTCACGCAACGCGAAAAAAATATATGAACGAACGCGAAATAAAATATATAAACGCTCACGATTTCACCCAACGCGGACGAGATTTCACACAACGCGAAAAAATATCACACGCCGGAGCAGAACTCACAGTATTCCAAATGCGGAAAAAAAAAATTATTCAACGAACGCAAGATTTCACACAACGCGAAAAATATCACAAGACGGCGCAGAAGAACTCACAGTATTCCAAACGCGGAAAAAAAATTATTCAACGAACGCAAGATTTCACACAACGAGGATAAACGAAAAGTTTCACGCAATTCGCGAAAAATATCACAAGACGGCGCAGAGGAACACACAGTATTCGAAACGCGGAAAAAAAATTATTCAACGAACGCAAGATTTCGCGCAACGCTGATGAACGCAACACGAAAAATATCACATGACCGCGCAGAGGAACACACAGTATTCCAAACGCGGGAAAAAATTATTCAACGAACGCAAGATTTCACGCAACGCGGAAAATATCACACTACGGCGCAGAGGAACACACAGTATTCCAAACGGCAAGACACACACTGTCCTTTGTGAAAAAAAAAAAAAAAAATTAAAGAATGGTCCCACCGCCACCCGGTCGAAACAAACCTTTCTACCGCACCGAAGACACACAGTGTCCTAAAAAAAATAATTTTTTTAAGGAATGGTCCCACCATCACCCGATAGAAACAAAGCTTTCTATCGCACCATTCCTCGCTCGCGTTCTACTCCAAACGTCCACGAACAGAAGAAGACGCGCAGTATCCTTTGGAAAAATATTTTCTGGATGAAAGGTTCCTGGATGAAAAGTTCAACTCTAGTCGACCTCCCACCAAGAATTACACAAGTTCACGACGGACGCGTTTTTAGAAGCGAGTTTAAAAGTTTGTGACGCGTTTTTAGAATCGAGTTTACAAGTTCACGACAGACGCGTTTTTAGAAGCGAGTTTACAACATGCGCACACGTTCACGACGGACGGGTATCCACATAGAGCGCACCCCCCAAACATCCGATAAACAATCCCCTCCCGAAGTTGTGTGTATATTCGTGAACCGTGTAAAAAAAAATCCGCGAACCACTTGTTTGCGCGTAAAAGAAATCCGCGAACCACTTGTTTGCTCGTAAAAAAATCTCCAAATCTCTTGTGATGGTGTGTAGTTTAAACGGGGAGTAGAATGGGGGCGTTGTGATGTATCCGCTTCTTCGCGTTCGATGCCGTTTTTTTTTTTTGTTTTTTTTTTTTTTTCGTTAGGTCGAGACCCTTTTTCCCATTCGACCTAACGAAAAAAAAAAAAAAACGACATCGAACGCGAAGAAGCGGATGGTGTAGGTGTTATTTCGCCGCGTAAATAGGGGAAAGCAGTGACCCCTTGCTGGTTAGCTATTTCCTGCGTTCCAAATAAACCAGGCGAAAAGGGAGACCGCCATTTTCACCCACACACGAAACGGACTTAGGGAAAATATTCTTCCTCCCTTTCCCCGCTTGTTGCTGTGCTTTCAAGTGAAATAGAAAATTTGTCATGCAGGGGCTTTCATAAGCTATTTATTTATTTTATTATTAGATAGGCCACTTTTCAGTGTTTTGTAACTTCAATTTTTTAAACTTAAGAAATATTTATTTGGCGTGAACCATAATTAATATGCACAGTATGTATCGAAACATAATTTGTGTTTCAGAGCCGTACACCTGGACATGGACGGGAGAGCTGTATGTGTTTTTAAAGTGTCAAATTCCATGTAGAATTTTTCATTTACGAAAAAGCTGCCTTTATATTCTTCGTTTATAAGTAAAATAATTTAGGAATTAATTTACATTAGGTATAGTTATATATATATAGTACAATTTTAAAAAAAGAATAAAAGTGGAAACAATAAGAGACACACACGCGCACGCACACATATATACAGTCGACTCTCAATATCTCGAAGTCGGCTGGACCGGCAAAAAATATTCGATATAACAGAAATTCGAGATATCGGAAATCGCACATAATATCTTATTCAGGGGCATGTTTTTACCGTGTTTAACACACGGTAAAAATATACCCCTGAATGAGGGCCGCAGCCAGAAATTTTTCATGGGGGGGGGTTAGGACTACTATAACTCATATATATGTATACGTCTGTGTGTTAATGTAGTGAAGAATATACATTTTGAATGTCAAAAATTTCTCATGGGGGCGTTATGACCCCCCCTACCCCCCCCCCTTGGCTACGTCCCTGCCCCATTAAATCAAACTCTATGAAGCAAAATGTTTCTACTTTTCTGATGATAAGTGGGTAATTTGATCGTTTGTAATAATGTTAGAAGAATCAAAACGGTACCAAGGTGGACCAGGGGGTCCCCCCCTCCTCAAAAATTTAAAATTTTGTTAAAATGATAATGTGAAGTCTTTTTGTGAACAATTCGGCCTTTTTCCCCGTTTGGTACCCCTCCAAAATGTATTGCTGTGTTCGGCCCCAGAAGAATTAATTGGTAATACACAGAATCAAAGCATTAATTGACCAATTTTATTTAGGATTGGGGTACTAGATAATTTTTCACAATTACATTTTTTAGTTTCGATTTCATGTTATACTTATCATTATTTTTATACAAAGCATTAAAGACATCTTCCGGCAAGTTAACAGGGCTTGCAAATTTCTAAGTAACTGTAAATATCCATATAAGCGGAAAGATAGATTAGTATCTTCGAGATAGTGAGAAAAAAATTCTCGTAAATTATACATTAGGTCAATATGGGGCTGTAATAAAACTTGGGAGATTATCGAAAATCGAGATAAACGAAGTCGAGATATCGAGATTCAATTGTATGTATGAAGTTCACACCCCAAAACACGAATTTAAACGCAAATTTTATGTATAAGTTTCCCCAACCATAATTTAGTTTAAAGCTGTTTTGCTAAAATTTAACGATTAAAAAAAAAAAAATTCACCTAACGTATAATACAAAGCTTATCCCTTGAAAGAAATATATACTATTTCCTATATGGGCTATGATATCTGAATGACATAATTTTGAGAAATTTCGCTAAACAATTATTTAGTGACGTTTACCTTCTCTAAAGCGATATACGTATAAACAAATTGTTTTTTGGGAACGCGTGAAGTAGACACCAACAAACTAGAGGTCTTCGCCGCCACCGATTTTTCTTAAGTTTCAAAAATTGAAGTTACAAAACACTGAAAAGTGGCCTATCTAATAATAAAATAAATAAATAGCTTATGAAAGCCCCTGCATGACAAATTTTCTATTTCACTTGAAAGCACAGCAACAAGCGGGGAAAGGGAGGAAGAGTATTTTCCCTAAGTCCGTTTCATGTGTCGGTGAAAATGGCGGTCTCCCTTTTCGCTTGGTTTATTTGGAACGCAGGAAATAGCTAACCAGCAAGGGGTCACTGCTTTCCCCTATTTACGCGGCGAAATAACACCTACATCGGTCTCGAGACCCTTTTTCCCATTCGACCTAACGGAAAAAAAAAACGGCATCGAACGCGAAGAAGCGGATACATCAAAACGCCCCCATTGTACCCCCCGTTTAAACTACACACCATCACAAGAGATTTGGAGATTTTTTTACGAGCAAACAAGTGGTTCGCGGATTTTTTTTTTACACGGTTCACGAATATACACACAAGTGGTTCGCGGACTTTTTTTACGCAGTTCACGAATGGATATAAACGAACGGAAAGAGTTACGCAAACGCCAAACGCGGACCGAGGCGCTTCTTTTCAACACAAGAACTGTGTTCCAGGCGACCAGAGTTGAACTTTTTTTATCCAGCTATTTTAAAATGATAGAATTTGCATGAGAAGAGACACAAGACGCGTCCCCTCGTGCTCGTCGACTCCTTCCAGTGGACTCCCTGTTGAAACTTTCACCTCCGGAGGCCGAGGTCCTAAAACCAATCGATCTCGTTTTTTGAGGGCACCGTCTTGTCCCCTCGTGTTCGTCGAATTCCATCTGGCCGAGTACAGAGAGGGTCTCCGAATTTCGACTCTCATCCGAACGGGAGACCCAACGTCCGAATGAGGGAAGTCCCGAATCTGATTTAACGTGCGCCGACTCCTCACACACGATCGCCCATTTGCACATCCATACACCCCGGCCTACCCTCCGAGAACAGCCGAGCGATCTTCCCCACTCGACGGACTCTTCCACAGAGAGCGACGAATCCGTCCGGTCGGAAACTCGAACCTTCCAAGAGCTTGGTCACTTCGGATCGGACGAGCTCCAGCGGGATCCCATGAGTCCCTCCTCGTACGAGAGAGAGACGTGTGATGGAGATCACATATTTAATTTTAATAATCATTTACTTTGGCTTTCTTTAATCTAATCTATCCAAAATCAAGAATTCTAAATCATTTCTGTTCTCATTTTTTTTTCTGCCATTTCGGCTTTTAAATCTGTGTATTCGCTTTTCCCGCATGCATTTTTCTTAATTGTTTATTTCTCTAACTGAGACCCGGTGGCGACGTTCTAGAGCTAAAAATAGATTATATTACGTCCGTTTGAAAATTCAACGTACTTTTTGGTTTCCCCTCTTGGCATTCTGCTGGCGTAAGTTATTATTTGTTGCCTTGCGACATCTTTAAAATTATTTGCTCGTGATTACGTCATTTTAATTTTATTGGATTAACTTTGTGTTGCTCTGGAATTGGCGTTATTATCTCAGCCAGGTGTTTGTTCTCGCCAATGTGTAGTTCTGTTCTGGCGTAATTTTTATGTCATTCCATCTTGATTGCACTGTCCATATAGGACGTCATTTTATTTTCGCTGAGCCACCACCGCCCGTTATAATAATGTTTCAATAGTATCTTTTAAATAAATAGTTTTAAGCATCCAATGTCTTTTTCTTTACTGCAAAAGTACATTCGAACCTGCTTTATTACACAACGCCATTTTAATCTCAAATTTAAGTCTACAACCAAATAAATTCTCTACAAGACGAATTCGTCCAATGAGCTTCGATACACACTCAGGGCGGCTCTAGACAAATCCAAGCAAAGGCGGATCCAGGGGGAGGGCGCAGGGGGCGCGCGCCCCCTCCGAGAAAAATATATTTACACTAGATAAATGTGGCTTTCAGCAATATTAAGTCGGCTTTACACTAGATAAAATGAGTATTCACGATTTGCGCCCCCTCCGAAAAAAGTGTCTGGATCCGCCCTTGAATCCAAGCTTAGCCTCGGCTCTCACCACGAGCCGTCTCGCAACCGAGCGGCGGCTTCCACAAGGGAGCGAGCGCCGACGTCGACGCTAGAACCTGACGGAGTCAACAGCATAGCGCCGAAGAGGCACGTCAACCAGTTCTGGAACCGTTCTGTTACAAACGCGGCGGCAAGCCACCGGTATCGGTCCTTATTTAGATGGCTCACGTCACGACCGACAATCGTCCTTGGTCTCCGCCCTTGCTTCCGCAACCGACGGCTGCGATGCGAACATCTGAGTCCTTTTGAGAAGGACGACCGACAGTCTCTGAATTTCACGTGCGGATAGGGGCAGATGGAATTCTAATAGAAAAACAGACTTTTCTACCCACCAGTTTGATAGGGGAAAATACGCGCCCGCGCAGGGAGAAATGCATTAGAAGATGGGTTCGTGGGGAAAAGGTACTTAAACGCGTTTTGAAGCAAGGATCGCACGCATTTTCGCCGATCCCAACCGCCCGCGCGAATACTGCGTCTGCGCATGCTCAGCGAGATCGAGAGACCGGAAACCGCACAAAGCTTTAAGGACGGTGCTGGCGCCATCTGTTCGGTGAAAATGTAGTTAGTTTATTATAGTGATAATGAATATATAGAGGATGACACATATTGAAATGTAAATTTTATTACCAGATCGCAGAGGTAAGTGTTTTATTTTTATTTCTGATTGTATTTATTCTTATATGGTCTTTGAAATAAACATTTTCAATAATGAATATAAACAAATATACTGATATTTTTCTACTTACATATACTACATTTAAAAAAAAATTCGGTTGATTTAAATAAATTTGTAAGTATCAGGTATTTTTTGAATGTTTTAAAACTAAAAGTAACTGCTCTGTAATAATAGGATGCAATAAATAAGTTACATACATTGTTTTGTTTTTCTTTAAATAAATAAATAAAAATAACTTTAAAAAAATAAGCTGATAAATATATATTTATATATATAACAGGTAAGTATTAAATATATACATCCATTAGTTTTGTACTTTATTGTTTTTAAATATCTATCTGATCTATTCTTCTACACATGTCTCAAAAAAGTAATGAGATGTTTCATAATATTATGTTAGTTAATTTTGTATATATAATGAGAAATGTAATTAGGCATTATTTATTCTGTATTATACACACAGGAGTTTTATCAACAGGAACAAAATCAAAGAAACAAAATCTGTCTCACTTGGTACACAGATTAAAATTATGCAATTGCACCAAGGATTCAAAAAAAAAAAAAAAAAATCAGGAAGTGTTTACAATTAAAAATTTTAATTTTTCTGCATCTGGTAACAGGAACAGTGCGGCATGGCAGTAGGTGCTGCTGATGCCGCACCTTACATGAATATTTCATGTAAGGTGCTAAGTTATTTTAAACTCAAGATAAATCTGGCAAATTTTAAAAGTCTTTTTTCTTCCAGAACATGAATTTTTTAATAATTATATATTTTTTAGATATTAAGTATTGCAGTTTTGAGGCCCAAGATTTTTTTTTTTTTTTGTAGACATGGGTTTTATGGCCCTATTCTATAATCAGACCCTGATTGGACAAAAGGTAGCCGAGAGGGGGGGGAGGTTGTTACAAATCTGGTATTGGAATTTGAAAAATTGGTGACTTATTCTACATTTCTGTGGAATCTTGCATGTGTGCACATATGAATTTAAATTTGAAAAATAATAATGAAGGCACATTAATAAAATAGCATCCTACTATACAGCTATGTTGATACCTGACTCATTGACTGGAACAATTCTGGTTCAACCACTCCAAGATAAAACTCTTACCACCAAACCTTACCTCTCCAAACCTTACCTCTCCAAAAAGATTACAAAGTTCTGTACGACAAAGTAATAAAATCTATGTATCATTTGAAATTTTTCATAATAATGTATAAAAATAATCTGCACGATTCTAAAAATCTGAAAATCCACCTGTTCCCTAATTTTCAAACGAGTTTTCACTATTTTCATCTCTATTTTATTTCCGAGAGTTAAAATGAAGTTAATCATACGTGTGAAAAAATTAGGTGTTGCAAGTGATAATGGCATCATACTGAAGTCCTGGTCATCAGGCTTTGAAGGGAAAGTTGCGATTCCAATTAGTTTACAATAGTTTTTCTCGATTACCAAGTTAACTCTTTTTGACAAATAAAATGATTTCCTCTGCATGAAATATTCATGTAAGAATGGATTTTCTTAGCAAAATACAATCTTTCAAATGTGAAAACTTTTTGCGCGTTTATAGGAAAATGCAGTTTTGATTTCGGTATGTACCATAATAAAAATTGAATAAAGTTATTCTTTTTTAAGTGACAAAGATAGAATATATTGAGTGTAGACCATCTTTTCTAGAACCCATTGTAATTGCCTCCACACCACGATGGGCTTTGACTTCTAGTAAATATATAACTATGTAGCCTATGTAAATGCAAATGTTTTATTACTGTATTTCCTTTTAGATTTGGGTGGATAAATTATGCAGTGAAAGTCATGTAACATGGAGAGTATTAAAGACATATTCAAGATCTGGCGAATAGAAAACAGAGACATATTCCCACGAAGACTCCTTGACCATACAAGCAAGGTATCGTAGAAAAGAATATCATTCTGTTTTTTGTGTTTCGTTCATGTGTGCTCTACTGCCGATGTGTATGCAAGTTGTGTAAAATGGCTGCACAGTACGAAAAGGTTGCATGTTTTTATTGCAATGAGCAAGTTTTGATTGTAGTTTATTCAGGGAATGTTAAGGTCACAGATAAATTTTAGTTTCTGATCCTGGTGCTACAGATTGATACAGAAAATTCTTCTACTGGGGATGTCATTTATTCAATGTTTGTTTACGTTTTAAGCCTAATGGCCAACAGCTCGGAAAAGCTATTATAACTTATCAAAAAATTCTACTAGTAACCATCTAATTTGGACAGGAAGAAAGTAAACATATTTATTTAACATCATAAACATACATATTCACTTACATGAACAGACACAAATACATACGAAACCTTTCAAAGCGAGCATCTGTTACAAACTTATCCTTTGGAACAACCGATGATCACAGCACAGATAATGCCGATGTCCTTTTCTTCATTTACAATATAAACCTTTCTGGTTCATTTACAATATAAAAGTTTTACTAGCTGCTGTTATGACTTTTCCCATTTATTTCACACCAAAATCTACAAGATATAAGGGTTTCTCTGATAAAAAAATCTTTAAATTTTTTTTTTTTTTTTTTTTTTTTGCCACAACTTAATGCGGAACAATACAATTAAATTGGCGGGTTAACATTGTTTTACCTACACCAGCTGATTCAGAGGTGTCCTTCTTCTCGACATGAAAGGACCCCATTAACATGTGTAACAGTCATAAATACGTCTTGCCAAAATTTGCTTTGTGGTCCTTAATCTTGCCTTGTGGATAACTAACAAGTTCCTTATTTAATATCGTATATAGATTGTATCACATGAATTTTATTAAAAATAAACTACATTGCACTCATGTTTTAATTCTTTTTTCAGATTTGTACAAGGTAGTAGGAGTAAGACAGCAGATCCTCTTAATTCAAGATTACCCAGCTGTTATTACCTTTAAAAACCAGCATAACCATCCGATTCATTGTGCTGATAGCCTCAAACATAGAGACATGTCCGTAGATACAAAGGAAAAATTATGTTCGTTATTTCGACGGGGACACAATCCGTCTTCAGCTCATCATTCATTAAAAATGGATTTAATGCTAGAACACAGAGATAATTATTTTAAAGTTGCCACTGATGGGCATTATCTTCCCACAGTATCTGTAGTTGATAAATTATATAAAAAGGAATTTTCACATGAGTATGGTAATTTTGAAGGAGATAAAATGTTTCAAAAATTAGAAGAAATGCTACAGGAATACAACAGCAAAGGAAAATGCCACATAATTTGGAAAAATATGTTTATGCAAATAAATCTTTAGGAAAAATAAACAAGAGTATGTTTTATAAATAATGCAAGAGTTTTATGTTTTATAAATAAACAAGAATATGTTTTAGAAATAATGCAAGAGTCTTATGTTTTATAAATAAACGAGAGTATGTTTTATAAATAATGTATGTTTTATAAATCTTTATTTTGTATACTTAAAATCGTCTTTTTTAATTATCTTTTTTTAAATAAGAGTTTTATGTTTTATAAATAATGTATGTTTTATAAATCTTTATTTTATATATTTAAAATCGTCTTTTTTAATTAAGATCTAAATGCGCATGCATGCATGCATGCAGGATAAATTTTTAAATTCAATCCTTGGTGGAAGAATACAATGCAAATTTTAAATAAATTTTACCTAAATCTAATAAGAGATGATATGTACATGCATGACATCAATTATTCCTCCACAACTGTATATATATATTTTTTTTCATTGTGCTCTGTGTTTGTGGTTAAATTTTCTAATTTACAATTTTGTGGTATTAAAATAAACTAGAAATAATTATGGTGTTATATAACCTATTTATTGCAAAATTAAAGTAAGCTTTTATGTGGTATTTCTCGTCTTAAGGGTAAGCTTTTAAGTTTTGAAATCACTTTTTTCTATCATCTCGTGTTGCATTTTACTTTAATTATTTATATGCTTTTACTTTTATGCATTTTTAAAGTAGGATTACACTCCTCTATAAGGGTCCTATGTAAAAAAAGAAACAATTTTGTTTGTGTTGTATGTTATGAAAAAACATACCTTCTGGCTCATAAATCAATTTAGGAAGCTTTCAAAAATTTTTTCAAATGCTTAAAAAAGAAAAAGAAAGTCACAGATTATATTGTAAAACATATATCACTGTAAAATGAGATGAGATTTTCTTTTAAAGTAATTATGTATGTGTGTGAATCACAATAAAAGTAAATTATTATTCCAAATGTTTTAAATTTCTTTTATGCATTCTATTCATATTCCTTTTATTTGAGATGTTTTTTGCTGTTTCCTAAGAGGAAAAAAATGTTTCTGGTTTATATTCTTTTTTCTCCAATAAAATAATTGAAAACTAAAAAATATTACTATATACTGAGTAAGGGTATTTATGTTGCAAATCACTTCACTATTTTATATAAATTACCAGAATTGCATGTATCATTATTTCAAAATTTCTTTTGTATTAGTTTTGTTATATTATTGCTAAATAAACTTTTTTTTATATATATAAAGACTACATTACTTGTGCTTTTGTATGTTCATAAGACACTATGTCAATAATTATGTAATGTTAATTTTGCAATTTTCTTTGAATGTTACTGCTACTGAAAAACAATAGACACGCAGTAATAAGGGATTTTTTTTTTTTTTTTTTTTTTTTTTTTTTTTTTTTTTTTGAGTTCAATATAAGAATATTGTTTTAATACTAAAGAATACTTCAGTATTATAATACTATTACAATTTACTATTGTAAATAGTATAATACTGGCACAGTCAACGCTCCTTATATTGGCCATACATTACATTGCTTTTTTTCTTTATCTGTGTGTTTAATGCAAAGTATTTTATCGGTGGTCAGTCCAGGAATTTTTTCTAGGCTCCCATTTTTGTGAATTTCAATACTAATTTTGCGAAATTCAACACTGATTTTTGTGAATTTTCATACCAATTTTTAATAAAGATCACTTTTTTGTTAAAATAATTGATACAGATTAAATTGTAAGGAAAAACAGACCCAGTTTTCGTTTGCATCGACCCCTGTTTATTGTAATTATATCATAACACCAGTTTTGTTAATAATCCCTGACTGTGTATACCAATATGCTGTATTTTTTTTTTCTTCTTGCGTAAAAACTGTCCAGTGTCATCTTATCCCAATTCAACAGACACTCATTTTGTAATTTTTCCAAAAAGAACATGCTCCCAAACATTAACTTGAAATGACTTTAGTGCAGTTGCGGGTGCATCCTTCTCTTGACTACAAGTAAACCTAAAAATTTCTTGAGTTGCTAAAGAGTTTAACCTGTTCACTCTCATCATTGAAAAGGCACAATGAAGAATACTTCTTAACCGATGTAGCTTCCAAACATGCGTCAAAGATAGAAGGTGAGTCTGTAGCATTTTTTCAATGATGGCAATGAAAAGGTTAAACATGTTTTCAAAATTACAAATGAATTGGGGGGGGGGTAAAGGAATGACCCATCTCTGGTAAAAATCCTTTATCTTCTTCTTGAAATTTTGTCATGCGAAGCTCAGATGTAGTCTTCAGTGTTACGGTAAAACTTTTGATAAAGGAAAAAAATTAACTAACCACAGACTGAAATATATGTTTAATTTCATAAAATTTTATTTGTAATACCAATGATAAAAGTAATTTGAGTATTGAGTTGGAATCTTAGATATAAAATTTACCTATTTTTATTTATTGTTACTTTAAAATTTACCTATTATTGTTACCACCCACTCCAAATAACAAAACATTTCTTGCTTCATACCTGCTTCATGTATATGCAAATAATATAATTGCAACAATGAATTTTTAAAAAAATATCTGTGAAAGTTTCATAAGCGTAAAGTTTTCAAAATTATTGGGGGGGGGGCGGGCCCCACAACCACATATATTCACGTCAGTGGAGTAGCGAAGGGGGGGGGTTAGGGGGGTTATACCCCCATGAGGAATTTTTTGCCATACAAAATGTATATTCCTCACTCCCTTATCATACACCAGTACCGTATACATATATGTGAGTTGCAGAAGTCGTACCCCAGCCCCTTCCCCATGAAAAATTTCTGGCTACGCCACTGATTCACGTACATATAACTTACTCTTAACTGCCAACTAGTACGGAATAGAATTAACCACTTTTTCTACATGATTTTTCGGCTTAAAATATAGCAAAATTTTTGTGCTGCGCGCTCGAGCTGGTTACTATTTTGAAAAAAATAATTAAAAAATATACTGTTTACAAAAAGTGGTTAATTATATTCCGTAGTAGTTGGCAGCTATGACTTACTATGTATAAGTGTAAATTATTGGAGGCGCCCATAAAGTGGCTCTATGGGTCCATAGAATTCTACACCTATGTAAGGTAAGTATCCATGTTAGTATCTTTCTGCCGTGTTATAAGTTAAAAATAGAAGCAAAGAAAAAATCCAATAGGAAAAAAAAACATTTTCGATGAGATAGTGCATTTTAGACACATCTGAACTTTTCTTCATTACATACTTTACATTGCATAATCTGATTTTAATTAACCAGAGCCTGGCGAGGGCAGCTTATTAGTAACATTGTGTGTTACATGGCGTCACAATGAATACTAAATCATGATTGAAACCAAAAGAAGAAAATTTTTAAAAGTACAAGTAAAGGTTTTTTTTAAACGTTTGTAAATGGCGTAAAATACTTTTTTTATGTCAGTATAAATTAGTTTTCTGTATTTAGTGGTAAATTATTGGGTGGGCTCAGCCCCTATTCACAATTTATTGGGGGGGGGGGGCTCGAGCCCCACGGGCCCATATAACTCAACGCCTATGGTAAGTTTACACCAAATTTGAAATAGAAAAACTGTGGATTATGCAATATTAACTTAAAATACAAAATGCACAAATAAAAATCAAGACTAAATTATTAGAAATTGAGCATTTCATAAAGTTATAAAAATTCATTTGATTTAAATAATTTCTTAAAACTAAGAAGCAAAAGCTTTAAATCTGTTTAATAATACTAATGTGAAATATTGTTTTTTTTTTAAATAAAAAATACCTTTAATAAAAAATTCAGAAATTTACATTAAAAAGCCTTAATTTACGTTCCATATGTAAATTAAATTTATAATTTAACATTTTTATGCTTTTATTTTTCATCAGCTAAAGCAAAATTGAAGATCTGGTAATAAAATTTACATTTCAATATGTGTATTCTTCAGTCACTTTTATTTGATTATTATAAAATAAACTAATTTTCATTAACTAAAATTATGTTACATTAAAATGAGCGTTGAAAAATATTCATTGAAGATAATAGATAATGTAATTTATTGATTAATTCATTATCACTATATCCATTATCACTATAATAAACTAACTACATTTTCACCAACAGATGGCGCCAGCACCGTCCTTAAAGCTCTGTGCGATTTCCGGTCTCTCCGAGAAATTTTTCACGATCCCAAGCCCGAACGCAATCGTGAATTACAGAGCCTGAGTCGGGCCCGGGCTCGGGCTGAGCCCGCCTCATCTCTAGCGCACACTAGAGATGATACGGGCTCAGCCCGACTCGGGCTCGGGATCTGTAATTCACGATTGCGTTCGGGCTCGTGAAAAATTTCTCCTTTGTTGAACATACTCCTTGAAACAGATTTTAAAAAGTCATTCATGGGATAAATAGAAGTACTTATTAAAAAAAAATAGCGGAACGGTGGACTAGAAGGTGTGTGAAGCTCCAAAATTTATTGTATCCTATTAATGAAGTAGTTAATTTTATTTGTCTTTAGCTGAAATTTCGGGCTCGGGCTCCAACTTTAATAATATTGCTCGGGCTCGGGCTTCAAAAAATGAGCCCGAACTCATCTCTAGCGCACACAGGATTTTTGGATGGGGAAGTCCAACTTTTACGATGAGGGGGGGGGGGTGTCCACCTTTTAGGGATGTTCCAGATTTTCAGAAATCAGTGATGAAAGAGCTCGTTTTCATTAGATGGAATTAATCAAAACTCGTCCCAACCAGTTCTCTAAGAATACACTACGCAGTACAATAGGAAGGAAAGTAATAGTTGTTCATGGGCGCCGGCAGCATAGGGTAAGGGGGCACTTTCCCCCCTGGATTTTTGTATGCAGTGTTTTCCCTTGCTTTTTTGTTCTTTTCAACATGGTAACCATAGTTTTAAGTAGTCTTTGCCCCCCCCCCCCCTGGGAAATATTCTGGCGGTGCCCATCAGTTGTTCAGTTTTGAGAACAAGATGGTGTTTTATGTTCGCTTTCAGTTCGTTTTTGAAAGTTGAGGAAAACGAGAAAAAAAAAATTCTTTTTTTATTTATTAGAACGGAAACTATTGCTACCTTTTTTTTGGAATTATTTTATTTCTTATAGATATAGGATAATAATAATCAATCGAAAAAAAAAATATCAAAGCAGATGGGGGGTCTGGAACCCCGCTTTTGTGCGCCACTGATCTCATTTATTTCTTTTTATTTATTGACATCCTTTTGAATAAAGTTTGGGGCCATGCCATTGCAATATTAGTTAAAATAATTCTGACCTCTAGTCATTATTAGGTATAAGTTATTGTATATAGTAAATTAAAAAGTATTTATACATTCCAGTGGCGTAGGGAGAAATTTTTCATGGGGTGGGTGGGTACGACTACAAGGATTCATGTATATGTGTATATACTATATATATGTGTGTGTGTTGTGCGAGTATGAAGAAAATACGTTTTGTAAGACAAAAGAATTCCTCATTGGGGGGGGGGGATGTTAACCCCTCTCTTGTAGCTACGCCACTGATATATTCACATATATATAAATAATAAATACATTACTTTATATGTGTGTAAATACATATAGACTGCACAAATTAATTGCCGATGCTTAAAAAGGTCTAAGTATACACACATAATATATAATAAATACATTTGTAATAGCAATTGTTCATTTAAATTACAAAAAGAAAAAAGAAAAGCGAGAACAGAGACAGAGCGCAGGATTAATAAATAGCCATGCAACGCTTGCTTAAAAACGTGGAAGTCCTTTTCCCCACGAACCCATCTTCTAATGCATTTCTCCCTGCGCACGCTCGTGTTTTCCCCTGTCAAACTGGAAGGTAGAAAAGTCTAAGTTCTTGTATTGGGATTCCATCTGCCCCTATCCGCACGTCTGAATTTCGGGAATTCCCCGTCTGGAAGGAGAGACCAGACTTTCGAACGGAGAAGGGAAAGGGGAAGCGTCCAATTCGAAGTAGAGATGGGCGGTTCGACTCATTTTACTGTTTCGAATCTCAACTCACTCACTACTTCGATGATTCGAATCAGTGATTCGAATCTTGAATCAATAAAACAACTAAAGAAATTTTCCCTCTCTCTGCGCCGAAAGCCGTACTATTTAAACACCCTTCACCCATTCATCGGGTTTCTTCTCCGCTGAGTTCTCGGGCAGCTAGCATCTCTCTCTCCTTGCTCGAGTAAATTTAGTGTTTTAAACTGCCCGAAATGAAAATACAGGGGAGCTTCGTATGACCCCCTGGGCCTGTAAGATTACAAGGTTAAGTTTGGTGTCAAAGTATTCGAAATTTTATGTATCGATGGGGGTATTCGTCTACGGGGGGGGTCGAGAATCAATAAAAACGCGCTCCGGTGGATAGTTTCCGAGATATACGTTAATTAATTATGGTAATTAGACTAATTAACCATGATTGAGGCTTAAAAGGACTGCAAACATGTAGAAATTGGCTCTGGGGTGGTTTCCAGACTTTGGAGATGCCGCCGGAGGAGGCTAGTGTTTAAAATGCCCAAATTGAAAATATAGGGGAGCTTCGTATGACCCCCTGGGCCTGTAAGATTAAAAGGTTAAGTTTGGTGTCAAAGCATTCGAAATTTTAAGTATCGGTGGGGTGTTGAGTCTAGGGGGGTCGAGAATCAATAAAAACGCGCTCCGATGGATAGTTTCCGAGATATACGTTAATTAATTATGGTAATTAGACTAATAAACCATGGAGCTGTTTTTTCCGCGATCCGGCATCGTCATCAACGGAGAGAAAGCAGTAGCAAAAGCATCACAAGCTGGTATTGATCTCTGGATTTTCTTATCGCCGGTCTCAGAGGCGTAGCCAAGGGGGAGGTTAGGGGGGTCATAACCCCCCCCATGAGGAATTTTTTGCCATACAAAATGTATATTCTTCACTACATTATCACACACACGTATACATATATATGAGTTGCAGTAGTCATAACACCCCCCCCCATGAAAAATTTCTGGCTACGCCCCTGACCGACCTGTATTTTTGACCGTTATCGAATTCGAGATTTCACTGAAATGAAAATGGGAATATCGGATATTTGATGTTGAAATAAAACCGATATGTCGATATTTATCGATTTTTGGCCCAGTCCTACTGAGGGGCTGCTGCCCCCCCCTAAAAAAATGGGACCCTTTACTTAGCTTACAATTGAACTTTATTTTTAAATTTGATACCCAGCCCACCCCGAAATAAAATCCTGGTTACGCCACTGTCAATAACACTAACTACGCTACTGCTTTAGACCCTATTTTGTATTTCTCTGAATTACGAAAGAAAATAAAATCATTCCCCTTAAACGAAAAACAAGGTAAAAAAAATATCTTAAACGAAATCTGCAGCAATAAAGCGAAATGTTATTTTGCTTACTACAAAGTCCTTTTGTGAGAGCGCTTAATACCGTCCCTGTATCCTTCATTAAAAGTGACAAGCACAATCCTAACTTTATTTCATTCTATTTCCCTTCACATGAAAACCCGCCACCATGTAAACTTAACGTTCCGTTTTTTTTTTTTTTTTTTTTTTTTTTTGAGGGTGGGGCAGGGGGACATATATTGAAGTTAAAAGTAGAAAAGGGATGTTTCATTAAATTTTAAACAAATATTAAAATCAGCCAGACAAGTTGGAAGGAGGGAGTCCCCCCGACGGAAAAAGGTTTAAACAACTTTGAGACACCCCCCTGCTCTTCCACGAGCATTGGCGTAAATTGGCATGTAATATTTGGATGGGGTGACAAAATGTTTCCGATTGTATAAAATATCATTATTATAAATAGCTCTGATACTTGAATTTTCTTAATTTTTTTTTCGGGGGGGGGATTGACCCCTCTTGCCCTTAGGAAGTAACGCCTATGCCCCCCGCCAAAAGCAAACGATGTTCGACCCACTCCACACCCACAGACAGATAAAACTTTAAATCCGACCACCAACCAAGAAATGAAACACCAAAGATTCGAAAAAAAAAACTTCAATTAAATGAAACATCCTTTCAACTCTTTTCGACTCCTTTCGACTCTGAGTCGATAGAAGATTCGAAAAAAAAACTCCAATTAAATGAAACATCCTTTCAACTCTTTTCGGCTCCTTTCGACTCTGAGTCGATAGAAGATTCGAAAAACTAACGAATCTCAACGATCGTATACAATCACCGAAACAGAGCGAAACACTGAATCAGTAAAGATTCGTTGCTGCACCAACTCAGTGACCAACTCACCCACACCCACTCATTTACTGTTTCAAATCATCTATCGACTCAGAGTCGTAAGAGTCAAAGAGTCGAAAAGAGTTGAAAGAGTAAGGGAAAATCTCTGGGAACGGTAAAGGGAAAATAAGTTTTCCTTCCCTTCGCACTTGCAATGTATTTCCCTTGAGGGCTTGAGATTCGAATCAGTAGAGAGTGAGTGTAAAGACTGAGCCACTCAGTACCAAGATTCGAATCACTGATTCGACTCATCGAATCATTGGCCATCTCTAATTCGAAGCGCTCGAGTCAGTCCACGTCGTTCTTTCGGTTCGACCCGGGCACGCATCCTCCTCTTTGTCCCAGACCAGGCTCGCCACAGACCTCTTACCCTGCAGGCATCGTACTGGATCATGCCCTCTCAGAGAGACGCCTCCGGACAGGATGACACCAGTGACTTCCTGCCATTGGCGCTAGAACATGATCATGCCCGAAAAATTCGGTACATTGACTGTTACGATTGAAAGCTGATCGTTTCTGACCTTCCGGTGGGCAACCTCAAAGAGGCCCACGTTGGAATCACCTTGAATGCAGCACCTCAGAGCTTGGACATTGGAAAGGCGGGAATGGAACGAAGCATCGGCCACGAACCCGGTCGAGGTCAGCATCGACGGGAAAGGTCCATGCAGCGAGAAAACCACCAAGAGAGGATCTGCACGAACCACAGAATGCAGCAGCAACGGGAAGGGAAGAGAAATTGCCTTGACGACGGAGAAAACACGCCGACATGCCGATAGCATGCGACGTGTCACGTTGACACAAAGTGCATATTTTTTTAATGAAAAATTATTAATACAAATCCTAATTAATATTGTCTAAATTTAAACTAATAATCTATTCTAAATCTAATTTAAAAGTTTTTAATAATAACTATCTTTTAAAGCTTTCATTTTTCCTCTTGGCCTTCTCAATTACAGCGCATTAACGTACTTCTAAATCATTTCCCTCTTATCAGCTGCTTTGAAATAAAATAACAGTTGACGCAGGCTAAAAGAATAATCATAACACCCCTTCGCTCGCATATGTTTTCTCTGCTCCGCTGAAACAGATGTGTTTGCGGTTTTCCTCTCCTGCACAAGAAGCATATTGCTCGAAAAACACCTGTTAAAATTGTTCCAGAAAAATCGAGCTCCCTTTTTCTATAGCAGTAGGTCTAACGGTCATTTTTTTTAGCAGTTGCGGAGTTGGTACTTGTGTGGCGAGGTCCTCACTTTTAAGTGGGGAACCTTCGCCACCGGAACGTAGGCACGAAATGCCATGCTCGCCATAATAATTTTTAGAAGAATGCTTCCCCAGTTTTCCTTTTTATTTGAGGGTGTATTATAAAGTTTCAAAATGTTGATCTTCAGATGGTGTAAAAATAAAAAGATATGACTAAAATGGAGATGAGTCCTGCCAATTATTTATGGTCGACTTACTGATTTTTGTTCGCAAAGTTTGTGCTTTGTGTTCCAGTTTTCTGCGTGCTCTCCTCAAAAAGAAAAATGAAACGACGAGCGCTAGGAAGACGGATGCCTTTCCGTAACAACATTATGGGTCAACAATTAGTTGACCACCTCCTTCTTTTCTTTGTGAACCTCCTTTGATGTACCGCTATCTGTGATGATTCCCAGCATTCTCGTGAAATCGGATTTAGTTCGCTGGCGTTCAAAAAAAAATGAATGTCGTGTTGCTTTAACTGAAATTTTCTTTTTACAGTGCTACACTTCGCTGACGTATATCTTTAATACGCAATATGGATGTCGACACTTTTTTATTTTAATACAGTGACGCAATGCTCTTCACGATTGTTCATACCAAATGTGACAACGATCTACATACCACATACCTACCATCGTCTCCTTACGATCACCGCCTTCCACCGTACATCTCCATAGGATACGACGAATAGGCCATAACGGTAGCGGAAGCCAAAAGAGGCTCTACTTTCATAGCGAACGCGACCCGTTAGACCGTAAGACTGATTCAAATGCGGTCTGCAGCTTTTTATATACCCTTCCAGTAAAAAAGAAAAAAAAATTTTTTTTCGGTCAACTTTGGTTTTTCCAAAAATACAATAAAAATTTTCTTTATTGCATTTTTGGAAAAACCAAAGTTGACCTTCGAAAAAAAAATTTTTTTTTTCTTTTTTTACTGGAAGGGTATTATTTTCCGCGTTGCGTGAAATCTTACGTTCGTTGAATAATTTTTTTTCGCGTTTGGAATACTGTGGTGTTCCTCTGCGCCATCTTGTGATATTTTTCGCGTTGCGTGAAATCTCCTCTGCGTTGTGTGAAATCGCGTTCGTTTATATATTTTTTATCGCGTTCGTTTATATATTTTTTTATCGCGTTCGTTTATATATTTTTTTCGCGTTGCGTGAAATTTTGCGTTCGTCCGCGTTGTGTGACATCTTGTGTTCGTTTACATATTTTTTTTCGCGTTGTGTGAAATCTTGCGTTCGTTTAAATACTTTTTTCGCGTTCTGTGAAATTTTGCGTTCGTTTATCTATTATTTTTTCGCGGTGTGTAAAATTTTGCGTTCGTTTATACATTTTTTTTCGCGTTGTGTGAAATTTTGCGTTCGTTTATATAGTTTTTTCGCGTTTTGTGAAATCTCATCCACGTTGTGTGAAATCTCGTGTTCCTCCGCGTTGTGTGAAATATTGCGTTCGTTTATATTTTTTTTTCACGTTGTGTGAATCATCCGTGTTGTGCGAAATCTTGCGTTCGTTGATCTATTTTTTCGCGTTGTTGCGTACGTTTGTGGATGGACCCGCGGCAAAAATAAAGAGGGTCCTGTTGACCAAGATTGGCCATGACAGCGAGCGTTGGTATGAATCATCCACGTTGTGCGAAATCTTGCGGGCGCTCCTATATTTTTAAAGTAAAACTTCTTTAGGCGCGACTAGAGAGTAACTCAGATATTTTTACTGACAGAAGTAACGCTCACGTGGTTTTGGAAAAGCGGAAGCTGCCTGCGATTGAACCCAACCAGCAGGCGAAAACTACGGTTTAAGAACACGGTGATAGAAAAACATGAAGAAATTGAACCTGCAATCGATCCAAACTATCAGACGAAAACTTCATTTTAAGAGTACGGAAACAGAATAATACTTCTAACAAAACCAGCAGAGGAAAACAAAGGTTTAGGAACACTGCCATAGAAAAACGCAATAATAGACCCTACGTGCATTCGATGCCAACCAACAGAAGAAAACTCCAGTTTAGGAACACAGTTAAAGAAAAATACCACAACATAGGACATTCTCTCGATTCAAATCCTACGGAAAAACGTTTTAAGAAAACACTGAAAGAATAATAGTTCAACACGAGCACTTCCTGGATGCTAACCTAAGGTGACCATATTTCTAAATAGTATTTTGGGGACAAATCAAGCATTGTCCTGTAATCCAAGGAAAACTTGGGGACACTA
>JAWZYV010020131.1:0-37173 GCA_038373885.1 Cheiracanthium punctorium | reverse complement strand
AACCGTTGGAAAACAATTCATATGTTTCATAAAGCATAGTTATTTGTTAAAATAAAACTATATTTTTATCGTTTTATAGTTCAAGTCATCATGTTCGAGTCATTTCTGCTTCGAGTCGATTAAGAAAAGCCGCAGATATAATCTTTCTTTGCTCCGGTACAGTCATGGTGAGCCCACAGTGAGCAGCTGGAGCATTGAGTCCAAACTACTCGTTGATCTTCGGAGAATTTTCGGGGAAGAAGATACATTCAGCGTCTTTGTTTTCCGGTCCTGTACTGCATGGCATGAAATCCATTACAATATTACCCCGTATTCCATGATACCCGACATGCCATGTCGGAAATGAACCTCTAAAACTCATTGGCTAAACACTGTCATCTAAAAAATAACCTCAGTACAACAAACCACAATTATTTTAGTGTACATTACGCGTCACATCCATGTTCAAGTCACGTGTTTACTAGTAAGTTAAAATGTTTGAAAACGTATCTACAAAAACTCTTGAAAATCACAAAACACACTTTGTTCTGGAGCGACTGGTACGGTAACAACAAGAGGTCAGCTCTCACTGCATTGTAGCACGGGAATCTTTCTTGAGTAGTTTCATGGTATTCCCTTGTGACAACAGCCACTAACTGAGCCAAAAACTCGGCATTCCATATTCCCGACTATCACATAATACCCTCCTCTCCTCTACGTTTACATTTTTCATTCAAAGATATGTTCCATGTGCAGGGTGCCCGAAAATTTTTGGACGCTTTATAATATTAAAAAAATATACTACGCTTCGGAACCGAGTATTTGATTGGGCCCACTTACAACCAAATGTGCTAGATTTTAGTTTCGGATAGTTTTGAACCAAAAAAAAAATCAGATAGATGGAGATATCTGTCAAGGACTTTGGCAAAGAGATTCAGAAGAGCGTAGTGGACATGGCGGCTCTGTCCTAGATTCTTCAATGTAATTTTTCAACACGACGGCTCACCACCTCATGGGTCAACGACAGTGCGCTGTTGCCTCGATCAACATTTCGCAAAAGAATGGATAGGTCGCGGTGGTTCAATTCAGTCTCTCCTCGATCGCCGGATTAAACCCCCTTTTCTTTTCTCATGAGGGGTTATGATAAAGATATTGTTTACGGGATACTGTTGTAAGAACTGTATCATGCATTCAATATGAAATGTTGCAAATGACCCGTATTAAGTTTGACCCAAATCACACCCTGATGTTCAAAAATCTCCATCCAACGTGAGTCATATAAGTTTTTTTCTTTAAATCCTATAAAAGGCATTCAAATTTATGGATGAAATGTAGTGGTCAGACATAGAATAATTGATTCGTCAACATTATAACTATTCATATGGCAGTGTACAAGCAAATAAACATTCACTTTTCAGACAAACATTTCAACTAATTTATTTGGTGTTTCTCTTCTTGAATTATTAGAGGACGCTGAACCATCCTGACATAACATTATAGTTGTTAAAACTATATCATGTACTAAATATGAAATGTTACAAATGACCCGCGTTACTTTTGATCTAACCCCCCCCCCTTCATATTCAAAAGCATCGAACTTGAATTATATCGAAATATTTCTAGAAATCTCATAGAAAAAATATATCATTTCGATTCACAAATTGACTGGGAACCCATAGAACAATTTAACTGTCAACATTAAAACTATTGACGTGGCAGTACACCACCCAATAAGCATTCACTTTTCAAATAAACATTTCAACATTATTAACACAATTTTTTTCTAGCACTCTACTCCCATCTGAAACAAGTTTCATGTAATTTCTAAATAGAAGTGTTTTTTTTTTTCTTTTAACGCATTATGGAGATCACCATTATTTCTTTTTAATCCTACCTTAAAGAGAGGATTAGATTACAGTCTACAACCAGACGCATCGTCACTTTATCAAGAAAGATTAAGGGGATTTAGCTGAATGTTTTCGTAACGAAGGAAAACAGAATCCTATATCTTCCCATGCTGCTTTATGAGTACTTTTTACGTCCAAGCATACCCTATAATTGGGTGTTTAGAAATTAAAAACCTGTAATGCAAAAAAAATCACACTTGCATGTTTATGTTTGGCTAAATGGTTAGAAAAAAATGCATGTAGCACATAATTTATTTCTTTTTATTATTACTAAATGTTAGTGTTAGTATTACTTAACGTTTATTCGAGGATAAGAATATCTCCAGGTATGAGTTAATTGTTTTTGTTGAGCGATATGCACCAACAACTTCTTGCAAGAGATGACACGGGAATTGTCTTTTATTTTTTCCACTTTTGTAAAGAAAAATTAAAGAGCTACAGTTTTTTACATTATGCTTAGCACGGGCGCCTACTTGTAAAAATTATTGGGGGGGGGCTCGTATCCTTACGGAGGTGGACGGGGGGACACAAAATCCTTCTCTCCGTCAGTATAATAAAGGGGTTCAGAAATTTTAGACTCGAGATTTCAAAATGTGTTTTTTTAACATAACACTTTCATGAAAATAAAAGGAATTCCATTTAATAAATTTTTCAAAAATTTTTTGAACTCATTTTTTAAATTAAGTATTTGAACTCAAGATCTCGAATCAGTCTTCAGTACACATATGGAGAAAGCAAATCTCCCTTCTGAAAGAACAACTGAATTTTAATTAAGTTAATAACAGCAAAACAAGTAAAATCTTTTTCGAAATGTATTTAATGATAATTTCATAGGAAAGAAAATGCATGCAGTCAAATGTGGAAAACTGTTCTGCAAAACATTACTCCAGCTAATATTTCAAAATACCCTAGAAGTACAAACGAGACGAAATACTAAAATCCGGATTATTTTATTTACTTGCAAACATTCATCAGAGATAATTTTTACTAATATAAAATAGTATTTTTTATTTTACTACATGATGAAATACCCATAAATTGAATCGACTTTAATTAAATGTCGCACTACTTTAAGGCAGAAAAACTGATCACATTTAAATTACATTTCTTTGACAACTTTTTACAGATTACATTTAAAATTATTTAAAAAAACATAAGCAAAGAAGTAATAAATACCTCCTTTCCATGTATTAAAACAAATCAAACAAATATACAAACCATCATACAAAGTCCTCTCTTCGACACATACATATTAAACGGATTTACGTGATTTGAATTGTAAAAACAAAAACAAATAAATAAATAAAATATACTTTTAAATTCATTCTCATAGTATTTTCACAGCAGGAAAAAAAATTAATTTTTCAATAATATCATCCTTAAAGTAATTAAAAAACTTTGTAAAAAACACACAAAAGAAGTATAAGGAAAGAGGATACGCGTTTCGTTCAAAAATTGTTTTGAACTTCTTCAGTCCAAGCCCTTCGACGTAAAGAACACAGGGAAGTGTTCTTTACGTCGACGTAAAGAACACAGGGAGTTCCCTGTGTTCTTTACGTCGAAGGGCTTGGACTGAAGAAGTTCAAAACAATTTTTGAACGAAACGCGTATCCTCTTTCCTTTTACTTCTTATGTGTGTTTTTTACAAAGTTTTTTAATTACTTTATCGTTTAACACCAGTATTTTGAGTGTTTTTTCAATATCATCCTTGTTAACATTTAAAAATGATTTAGCAAAGAAATCCAAGTGCGAGAATATATCAAAATTCAGAGTCTACACTATTTTAGGTCTTCATAAACATTTTAATACTGAAAATATTCATTTTATATTAAACTAAGAATACTCATATAATCTTTCAATAACATTAAAAATGAAAAGAAATGTTGAAATGTGGTGTTATGGCCAACTATCTGCGCGAGGGATCTAGGCCGGGGGGGGGGGGCTTCGTGTGGAACTTGGCATAGAAAACTCGACATATAAAATCTGCATTGCACTTTAAATCACACTTCTTTTTGGAAAACCATTCCAGATTACCTTAACAATTATGAAAACAAATTAAACCAGCACATAAGCAATTGGCAAATCAGAGACGCTCCTGGCAAAATGGACATATAGTAATCATTTTATAAACTAAAACCATAATGAATTATGCTATTTGAAACATATTTTGATGATATTTGTGCAACAATATATGAAAATTTATTTTTATTCAGTACGGAAAAAAGTTGTATAAAATATAATCGTGCTTTACATTTAAAAGTGGAATAACACAGTGGAATAATACAATGCCAAAAATATCACTCTGAATTACTGTAGATATTTACAGACAATTTTTAAAAATACTCAACATTTTCACTTTACATTAAAATAAGAATACTCAATAATATGAAAAATGGAAAAAAAAAATGAATGAAATCTAATTCGAAATCATAGTCTACGCCATATTATTTTTAAAACATATATAAAAACTCCACTGCACTCTAAATCACCCTTCTATTTGGAAAATTGTTCCAGATTACCTAAACAATTATCAAAACAAATTAAACTAGCACACTAGCAATTGGTAAGTCAGAGACGCTTTGGCTAAATGGATACATAGTATTCATTTTATAAACTAAAACCATAACGAATTATGTTATTTGAAATTTATTCTGATGATATTTGTGCAACAATATACGAAAATTAATTTTTATTCAGAACGGAAAAGAGTTGTATAAAATATGATTGTGATGACTAGGGTACGAAGGGTATTTTGTTTATAAGCCTTCTTATGATTACCATAGCCCGTTCGTGTAAAAATAGTGCTAAAAGTTCTCCTTATTGAATTTGCAAAATATACATCCATCTAATGCAAGGTATCACTGAAATGTGCACATAAAAATTCAAGCTAAATAGTCAGCTTCAAACTTTCTAGCACATATTCATTCAAATTTCAATTAAGAAGTGTACAATGCCAAAAAGTATTTCTTGTGTACGAAGTCAATAATGAATCAGAATTATTTTCTCAGTTACATATACATATTCTGTATAAATATTAACGCTAAAATAGCTTTAATAATGTTTAATTATATTTTTTTCCTTCTAAATTTTAACGCAGGCCTCTAAAATGGTAGGAGCCCACAGGTGAAAGCCTACTCAGCCTAATGGGTAATCCGGCCCTGTTTAGGTATAGTCCCTCTTTCCCCATGACAGCCCCCTCCTTCCTCCTCTATAATTTTTATGGTTTTGTAGCAGTTACGCTAGTTTGATATTCCATAAATAATAATTTACAAACATAGGTGCTCCATAGAGTGCTTTTACAGAAGAGGGAGGCTATTTGCAAGTGTGGGGTGGAGGTGGGGGTCGAATACGAGTATATGTATCACACGCCCAATTCACACATTTTTCTAAAACCATTTTTTGATTTTGATCGTTTTCTTTCATTGTGGGTTCGAGGCAACTACCCCATCCACCCTTACCTTAATCATGCTCGCTGACTCCCCTTTCATTTGCCCTCTATGTATGGATGAATATGGATGAATGCACATATTTACAAAACGGCTGCATATTTTTCTGCCAAGGAACAACGACTGAGCACATAGTCAGAATATTGTGTGCATACTTTAGTGTTGTTATAAAATAAAGTAAATTAGTCAGAGACTAATGGTTTTCTAAAGAGGAATTCTCTTTCAGCAACACAATATGATATGTATGCACATGATCAAGGCCTCTCTGAATTTTGGGCCTTGTCCAAGCTCGGCTTGGGCCCTCGTTTTTTTTTTCTTCCTTCTTTCTTGGCGAGATGGTTAATCTAGGCCCAGGGGGGTCATGACCACTGTGACCCAACTCTGGAACCGCCACTGGCACCACATGCAGCCAAGAGTAGCGAAATTCGCCTAAAACAACGAGTCTTCTTAAAGATTTCATGGTTTTCAAATGTTCGTATTTATGTGTAAACTAACAAAAATTTTTGAAAATCGTAGGGGGGCTGGGAGACAGCTAAGTAGTGCTCAGCCCGCATAGCCCGCCCCGCCCCCCCCCACCTCTGATTACGCCCTTGATGGGGGATAGAGTTTTATATGTAAAGAGAGAAGATAAGAGCAAGCAATTATAAAATATAATCCAGAAGTTGTGCTGCTCGAAGATTTTTATGAAATCATTTTTTATTTAGCTCTTAACTGTAGCTAAATCAGAAACGTTAAGCGTTCGATATTAGTAAAGTTTTGATAAAGCGTATAAAGAAATGAATACTGTCTATATCCGAAACTGTATTAAACATCAATTTTTCATCTATCTCACAAGGTTCTTCATGATTTAAAATCTTCAAACTTAAATTTGACTATCAATTTTCTGCCTTGAATTGTTTTTAAGTCACATTTAAACGGTTTATTTTCAGCATCGAAACTTAATACTGCTGGGAAATGGGAATGTCACAATCGTTTGCAGTTTTGCACAATGGGAAAATCTCCCTTATGGTCAGACGTCTACAGAAGAGTCTGTATCTCACAATAGAACAAAAGTGAAAGCTTTTGCTGTACTGATTTAAAAAAGTAAGATTACATTACATGAGAGCGACCCTCCTAAAAAAAGCGCAGTCTTCTCCCTACTAGAAAGCAATTCCAACATCAATTGTGTCACGGTGTAAAATCTGAAGGGTTCTTGGGGGGGAAAACACTTTCTTTTTGCCTAGCTATCTGATGGTCATTTGTTTGTGCTTGCGCTCTTGATAAAGAAGGTTGACATCAGTGCCTTACGGCATTACAGGCGCCCAACGTAATTCCTGAATCCCTGTGAAAGAAAAAGCGGAGTGGGAGACAGAAGAAGCTAGCGATACATTCTCTATTTTTAGGATTCTTAAGTTTAACCGATTTGGAGGAAGAAATATGATTTGACACAAATAAGTTGGAGTGAAATTTTTGAAGGGGCTCAGCCCCTGAATAAAAATATTGGAGGGACTGAAGCCCCTTCAAGCCCCATGAAGTCGGCGCCTATGATGCTTAGAAAGTTTTACAGGTAGTTTTATATTTATAGTCAACTCCGAATAGAGTGAACCTGGATGTAGTGAACTTTCGGCTATGGTGAACGTGTTTCATTATTCCCGATTCACATGCATTACAAATGTATATAGCATTTTCGGTTTTAGTGATACATGACTTCGGTTACAGTGAACTTAAAAAATTCTGGACGGCAGAGGTGAAGCCGTTCGATTCCCACGAAGAGTGTCTCTTTTGTATTCTCATAGAGATTCTATCAAGCCCCTTTTCCGAAATACAGGTGAATTGCCAGTGTCTAAGGCTAACAAACTTATTCTAAACAACGGTGGGAGTCAACATTTTTTTCCCATTAATGCAATGCATTCGAATCTTTAAAATCATTCATTAACAAAAGGAGGGTACTTTTGAAATGGAACTATAAGCGGAAATTTCGCTCTTCACTTTGGACGATTTCATTTCCCTCCAGGGGCCCTAGCACGATCTTCTCGGAAACCTTTCCGAAGCGGAAAAACAACCTTTTTCTCACTCATGACGTCACATTCCGAAAGGGCGTCAATTTGGTCTACCACGATACTCTCGGGAACGTTTCGATATCGGAATCCCTGTCGGAAATTCCACTTTTTTTTCCCGGCACGGTAAACGCGAGTGAGAAGCTCTTTCCGCTTCGGATACAAGTCAGCGTGCGTGGTTCTGATGGTAGTTGTTTACATCAAAATAATGGCTCGGTTTTAATTGTAGCAACTGTTGCACAACAATAAGATGCTAGAAGGGTTCATAGGAATCGAAATTCGATTCCTAGGTGTAAATCCTTTGAATTAAGCGACGACGAATTTATCAACAATTTTCGGTTGAATAAATCATTAGCATTCCAACTGATTCAAGAGTTTAAAAAATATTTAGAGCCTAGAACAATTAGAATATAATAATGCTAATTTTTAATGATATTTAAAATTTATAAAATAACAGTCTGCTTATCTTTTGCCAAGCTTTCACATTTTTAATAAAACCTCCACTGCTGTTTAATTTTTGTGCAAGAGATTTCAAATCCTCATTTCGTTTGCTGCGCTCTATAAAAACTGGAAAATTTGTTTTCATTTAAGTAATGATTTTCTTCCATTGCTTGGACGATAATTTCAATCTGATTTGTTTTTACTCGAATATTACCGTTTTTATTTTATAAGGAGGAGGCACGGCTTCAGGAAAATGCGGATTTCAATTATCTTTGGCATAATGGTAGTATACCATGTGAATATACTGAGTGTAAAATAAAGTTTATAAAAGGTATTGAAAAACTGTCAGCACTTCATCAGAGGGTCGTTAAATCGGAAGGGTCGTAAAATTGTGAGTTGACTGTATATTTATTTTTATATTTTTAAAATTTTATTTCTGCTATTCAAAAAATATAGTTTTACAATTGATGATGCTTAAAAAATTAATACTCTTGCTGTTGCATCACGAACGGGTGGAAATTAGGGGGGAAATAGTCTATCTTACAAAAATTAATGTACCTTAAAGAAATATTGAGTTTTGTGGGTGTTAAAAGTGATTTATTTTGAAAGTGCAAAATTCTGATTCCACAAAAAGATTTTACAAAAAGAATTTACAAAAGATTTTACAAAAAGAAATAAAATTTAAATAATAATATAAAATCAATAAACAGGAAGTAAAAAAAAAATGATAAATAAATGAATAAATGAAAAAGTAAATAAATATTTACTTTACTAAAAAATGAATTAATTACCAGGATTCGCGTATTTAAAAAAAAAAAAAAATGTGCAGGAAAATATTGCGCAGCACGGGGTTCGATCACATAACGCCCTAGTAATAGTCCCGCCTCTTACCGATTCAGCCACCTAAGCGCAACTAACTTTGCACACAGCTTACAATTAAAGTTTTGGTAAAGCGGTTCGAAAATCAATATTAATTTTTTTCGACTGTATTTGAGTACTGCGCATTAGTATCAAAGATTTAGTATCTTACACGTTGTATATTCACATGGTATAACACAGCCAGAGATCGACTAACAAAATAAGACAAGACATGGTTTAAGTACTATGTCATAAACTTAAACTACGTGCTCGAATGCGGCAGAGTGCCTTGTTTTGATTGGTTGATAGCGTCCCCTTCCGATACTTTCGGAAGAGGCATAAAAATTCTCACTTCCGTTAGTCGAAACCATGGTGGTAGAGTCAAAATGAGGGTATCGGATATTTATCCGAAGATTTTCAGTATCCGTGAGTGAGAACTATCCGTGACGGATGCTTTCCGATAAGAACGTGCTAGAGCTCCAGAATGCAATTTCACGGGTTTAAAAACGCAAAAACGTTTCGAACTGTGAAGAGAAAGGAGCTCCTACGCTTAAACACACATTCTTAAAACATAATACAAAACTTTACAACTCTTGCGACCCAGATTGCCTTACATTTCTCAGCACACTTCTGAAATTTTGAAATTTCAATTCACTTCGGGAAGTTCACAATAAGTGGATTCCAACTATGATTTCTAAAGCAAAGAATCATAAATCATAGCAGCCCCGAATCTGTCAAAGTGAACTCTAATGATGGTGTAACAGGAATCGTTTCACACGGTCTTTCATGCAGAACTTTTGATTATTTATTTTTGGACTTTACTTTCTAGACTTTGAAGTGATACTTTATGGGGAATATGGATGGATTTATAATCTATAGAGGTGTGCGTAGCGACGATATTATTGTCCGAAAATAGTATAGGATAGATTTTCGTAAAAAATCTTACTTTAGTAACGCCCATAGCGTACTTTTTTATTATGTTTAACTCAAATATCTACTTTGATGCTGCTCTGGAAAAATAAAAAAATAAATAAATAAAAAGAAATCTGGAAGAACTCCACTTAAGGCCGTGGCCAGAAAAATAAATTGGTGGGGGAGGGGGGGGCGAAGATATGTAGCACTTAAATTAACTCTTCCTTTCCTTTCCTTTAACTCCCCCTTTCCTCTTTCGGGGAGGGGAGTTGTAGCTCTAAACTTTTTTCGACCTTAATTGATCTCTTGGATCAACGCAAATAAAGAACAGCTAATGCATTGGCTCTGCTGCCCCTGGCGTGGTCTTGACTCCACTCTACTCTTTGAACACGTAATCTTTACTAAGACTTTAAATAAATTTGATTCAACTCAGTCGAATGTAGTGTTCACGTACTAGTGAACTTCAAATATTTTTTTTTCTTTAGGCCATAGTTTATAAGAATTTTTTTCCGTAGTCTTGTAAATAAAGCAGTGGCGTTGCGTAGGTTTCTGCCGCCCGTGGCAGATGAAAAATATAACGCCCCCTCCCGCTACACACACACGCGCGCGCGCGCTAATAATATATTATAAAGATAAATTATTAAATAGAGCACGGAAAATTCTTAGCTGCAGGCACATTTTTTTTTTCTCCAAAATTTAATATTCTTACTAAATGAATCACAGTATTACGGGGTTGAATTGAGTACATGAAATGTTTTTTTTCACGCTTATTCTGACAAACAAACGAGGTTTTAATGCAGTCGATGGGGTGTTTGAAAGACGGTGGTTGAAGGTACACCAATCCTCAGATCCTTTATTAGACGCTCTAAGTAAAATGTCTTCCTAAATAAGGAAGTAATGACCGAGGAATGTTCCAAATTTATCGACAAACCGAAAATGTAAATAAAAATGGATATGTAATCAGCATAATTCCTAAATAAGAAAATAATGAATTTAACCTTCCTAAATTTCAAATTTTAGGAAGTTTAAATACGACCGAAGGTTAATTAACCCTTTAAGGCGCAGTGATCCCGCTCTTTGAACACCCAACTCTGACGCTTTGACTGCTGCCAGTCACTAAGAATAGATTTGATTTCTATAAAAATAGTTGCGGGTGACATAGCTCCACGAGAATCTTTTACTTTTTAGCACGTCCTTTCCCGTAAGAAAATTGTCACGATTATTTTTAACAGCACTGACATCTGCTGAAAAATGGAAGAATGCGAGAACATCTGCAGAGATTGCCCAATGCTGAAAAAAGGGCAGCCGTTTCCATCGCTCGACTTAACTACGAGCAAGATGGTGGACGATCGAAACGTTCATCGCGTGCCACAGATCTAGAGACCCTTTTTTGACGACAGCTGGCTGTGCTGGTAGTTAAGTCGAGCGATGGCAACGGCTGCCCTTTTTTCAGCATTGGGAAAGGGTTGCGCCTCAAAGGGTTAAAACCGAAATTGTGCGTCTTTTAAAGGAAGCATTTTTATACTAAAATGAATAGGAATGCAGCGGGACTTCATAAAAACGATGTATAATTGTAAAAGTCGTGTAAATGAGGAACGCATAAACGGTGCTTTATTGTATACTTAAATTTAGTAATTTGTCTAACAAGGTATTATAAAAAACGTAACAAAAATTTAAATGAAAACGTGAGGTCATAAAAATGTATATTCCTGACGTCTTCAAATTTTACTGGAGTGAACAACGCGGTTTTCATAATCTGTTATTATATACTATTATTATATTTCATTTTTGTGTTATAGATATTGTAAAAGTTCAAAAGATTGAGCTAAAATATTTAATAAGTAAAAACAGTTCTTATCAGATTTCATAAACAAATTTGAAATGGAACAAAACTGAAGAATTACATAAAATGTTATTTACAGACAGACGCCTTCTTTTACTTTCTCCCAAAGAAAACCTTTTCAAAATCCCGGTGCCCCTATTGGTAATAATCGGGCCTTGGTGACAACATTGATTTTAACGTACAATTATGTTTTTCCATAATCGTCCTACCTAAAGAGTTTTTTTGTACCGCCGTCGAAGTTTCATTATTACTTACTACGTAAGTGAAATCACCAAAGACCCATTAACTGTAGTTGGACATCCAATTTTCTACATGTAGAACTGGCGACTATGTTTGTCACTCGAGTAACAACTTTTCTGTATCAATATTGCCACTGTATTTATTTTGCTTTAAACCCAAGAATAGAGTAAAAAATATCATTTGAAATTATCACGAATCTCGTAGAAAAAAAAATCCGCGTTAAACTAGAAAATCAAATTTGAAAATTGTGCTGGAGAAATTAAAATTAGCCAACAATTTTTTATGGTTCAAAATTTCAATTCTTCCCCAGAAATAGAGCATTTCCGTGGCTGACGAGAGAGACAGGCTGCGGTGCGGACTAGTTGGTTACACCCTTTTGCTAACTAAAGGTCATGTGACTTAAGGGGTGTAGCCATCTGAAAAGAGATAGCCACACTATGAAAGGACAACTTGTCATGCAGAAGGACCGAAGAGTTAGTTGCTACACTGGTTACTAGATTCGTGCGAATGCTCTATACATTAAGAAAGGTTTGTGTCATTCGAACGTGATTAGTAGTACAATAGCTAGGCTTGTCGACAGGGCCGATTTCGGCACCCTTTGCTGTATTTAGAACATTTATTTTCGTACTAGTGTGCTTGGTTTAAAGATTCCGCTTATAAATCCTCTTTTAATAAAGTGCGCATGACAAAGACAGTTTTTGCTTGCACAGCGAACGGAATTTTACAGTTCCTAGGACAGAGTATAAACAACTAGGGGATGATTGAGAATCGATGCCATTACTTTACGCTTAACCCCTCTATGCCTGGTGTCCCAATTTTGGGACGGAATTTTCTCTATCAGTCAAAAATATCATTTATTTTTCCTAGCCTCTATTAACGAGTATCGGACCCTAAACTCAAACAGTAAAATATTTTAACTTGAACCAGTAGGATGTTGATATTTCAATTTTTATACATAGTGATTTTAAAAGAAATCTTCCCTTTTTCTAAAAGTTGGTATCAGAAATTTATCTGTTATTGCAGGTATTAGCAAAAATCAAAGAAAGTCGCAAAAATCTGGACACAAATGGGTTAAGTAAGTGAAGGAGGGGATAGGCCCTTGACCGAGAAACCGGTGGCTTAGAGGTTAAGGGCCTGGCCTGCTCTACACTAATCGCTTAAGCGTGCAGTCGTGGGTTTGATTCCCACTCATCCTCTGGTTGCTTAAATTTCCTGTCTCGGTTAGAGTGAAAAATGTCATAATGCTGTCCACTTTATTCGACTAGGATTTATAAGTGGCTTCCTGGAACCAAGCTTGGAAGTACGAAAAATATGCCCCAAATACAACAATAGCAACAAAGAACTTTACCACTCTCAATGCTTTCGTCAAATCTCGCTTTGTGTCCGATAAGTTGTTGCGAAGTCTCGGCGTATAATTACACAATGAGATCTCAGTGCATCTACAGAAGCTGTTTTATTAAGCCAATAAGTATTTGTTTTTATTTATTCCTTCATCTAAGCCTTTTATTTTCCTTATTGCTTGATTAGTACGTAAATTGTTCGTACTGTAAATCTTAATGAAATGTATTGGTTATTCTAATCTAATAAGTTGCAGCTGGATTTATGCGTTAAATTCTGTAATTTTAACCAGTTTTTTTAATTATTATAACATGAATAGTTTTTATTGCATATCTTATAAGAAATACGATGTATATGATTAAGCTTCATGTTGGGATGTTAGTTGTAAGTCTTGCCCTGTTTATGTGTTAGTTTGAAATTTTCGTAAACATTCAACTGCAGTTCAGATATTGAGGCCGTTGCTTCTTTTACCTTGTCATCTTAGTTGGTTGTTTGCTGTAAGAAGATAAAGGGACAAAATTAATCATTGAAACTATAAAAAAATTAATTATTCTATTTGAACGGGCACTGTCGTAGCTTTAGCTTTCACATGAGAGAGGTTTAACTAAGGAGGAAAGTGGATACATTTTCCCTTTAAAACATGATGCACTATAAATTCTACTATATAGTATAAGTATTTGTTGAAATTTTTCGATGGCATTAAACCTTTTTTAAGTCTGTATGGTAAATTTGTTTATTAAGCACTGAATTATAAATTTTACAAAATTAATACAGTTTTTAAACATTAATATAAAGATTTCGAATTTATCAGGAATTTAAATCTTTTTACTGTATACTATTTTGAGCGTTAGATTCAAAAGATGAATATTTTGATATAATTGGTTTCGGTGTGCAGACTAAGGAGAGTGTCCAGAAACCTTGACCCCCCCCCTTTATGTACACCCATGGAACAGGGTAAAACAGCTTAAGTCAGCGTTTCTCAACCTGTGGGGCACGACCCCCAAGGTGGGCGCAGAGTATTTTCAGGGGGGGCGCGAGAAAAACCAAAGAGCAAGTAGTGATGCATGTTTTAAAAAAAATCGTCTTATTTATTCTCAAATTTACTCAAAAATATCTCCGTTTTCGCTTAAAATGTTCATTCAAACTTTTTACTTTTTTTATTATTTTGTAGAAAATTCGACTAAATGTTCACTGTTAAAGATTAAAAAACTAAATGTATGCTGAAAAATGTGAGGGAAGGGGGCGCCACTGTAAGTTAGCCTTTGGTGGTGGGGGGCGACGTTAAAAGGTTGAGAACCGCTAGCTGGAGTGTTCGTTAAATTATTGAATTAATCTAATAAAATGGTTTTTCTGTTTTGTTAGAATTACTTAAAATTGATTTGTTTTGAAGTCACAATTTTTTTATAATAGAATGAAAACAAGTGACTTCTTTAATGTCATTGTGTTTATCGTAAGATAACAAGAAACTTTAAACGAATTTGTGATTTAAGTTTGCTATTCTGCTTGTCCGTGCTCTAATTACTGGTAATTTCCATCGATTAATACGAAATTTGAGTATGTTGTTCCTATCTACTTTGCAGATATACCATTTTCAATAAGATACATGGCACAGATAGTATTTTTGCAGGAGCACATAAAAGAATTCCGATTCGTTACACACTATAATCAGTCATTTTGAAGGGTATTTTAGAGATATTCGGCAATTTCAGGTAACACTAAATTGATATGTGTTATTAAGAATTACAAAGTATTGATCTTCGAAAATAGTGTCTGCAGAATTTACAGTTCTTGCACAGTAGCACTGATATATCAATTTATATTAAGCCTCTTAGCAGTGTAGCAGCATTCATTGGTTTTAAGCACAATAGAGTATTTACAGTTCAGGAGAGGGGGGGCACAGGGGGACAATTTTTACTCGTTTTAAAATAATTTCCTTTCTTTTAATTTAAACTTACAATCAAGACTCTCAGCTTTCATTCTAACTTTTTTCAGAATTTATCCTTATTTTATTCTTTACGTTTTGAAAATTAACTTTTTTCAATCAAGTTGTTACATTGGACTGTATGGAGAAGTCGGTGCTGTTAACATATTCATGTTTATTTACATTTTCAGTTTGTCGATGAATTTGGCACATTCCTCGGGCGATGGATTATGCCATTTAACTTCAATGGTAGTCTTGACTGGTAACCCTAAAGACACTCGTGCATGTGTACATGCTGATTTATCGTCAGTTCGGTAGGTGGTAGAAATATTTGGAATTTGAAAAATTTTCCCGTTATCGATGGAAAGGAGTGAAATACGTTATTGTACGAAAAGGCAGTGTGTGTATTTGTTAGAAATGTGGTGTGAATTGAAAACTAAATAAAAGAACTCAATTTTTTTTTTCTTGGTGGGTTGGTTTTACGTTAAACCAGTGGAGGACATTTCTGGGTGGTGAATTAAAAAATAATATATGAATCTTTGCGTTCTGGTTTTTAATATTAATTTTTAATTGATATTGGATGTTTTTGTAAGTGTTATTTATGTGCTGTTGTAATCATGCGGATTTTAGATTAGCTGTATAGCTAGATTGCTAAATTCGCCAAAGTTTTTTAAGTTAAATACGGGCCAGTGTTTGCTCAGTTTACAGTAGCTGTATAACTAGATTGCTTAATCTACCAAAGTTCTTTTAGATTAAATATGAGCCGGTGGTTGACGGTTTTTCGAATTGATTTGTAGTGAGTTTGATGATTTTATGTGTTTTTGTCACTGTAATTTACCGCAATTTTGATTTGCTAACATTTTTGAGTTTGCTTTGTTGATCGGGCAAAATGGCGGGCGGCAGTCGGTGGCGATTGGCGACCGTCAAGCTCCAACGACTGTCACCTTGTTTACAGGGGGGCTCGCACCGTCTCGGTGGATTTTACCAATATTTTTTTCAGCGTACTAAAATATCTAGCTTATTAGTATGTACCCGGAATTTTAAAAATCAGAAGTACTGACTAATATAGTATTACATCCACGCGTTGTTTATTTAAGTAAATACGCAAAGAAAAGCGTGTACTTATTTGATTTTGAATATTTTCAAATTATTAGCGTGCCCACTGTGAGAATCTGCACGAGGGGTGCTACTTTTCTGACATTATAGATTACTAGTGAAACGATTTACATTACAATTCTTGTAACAGAAATTCGAAGCGATATAAAAACTAAATTCAAACTCATTTGTAAATTGTATCAATCAAATTGTGTGTAAAGCTGAAAATAAAAGAAATGGATAACTTTTGTATGAAAATTTTGTTTTAATGATAGGCAGGCACTTTGAATTAGTACATAAAAAAGTGTGTATAAATAAATAGATGTACAGGCGTTCATAATAAAAATTTTCCCATTCAAAGCCCTCTACAGCAAAAAATTTTGGTCAGAATGTTTAGCACATTTGCATGAACCTTAATCAGACCATGGGGGACAGATTTACTTGGGAAAAATAATTCAAAAAATGACAACCAGGTGTCTTTTTAAGGGGACAAGGGACGTTCAATATTCAAAATTTTCAATTTTGAATTTTTACTTGTAATTATATGTAAAGTTGTTTAACATAAAATAATAGTTGTTTAACATATTAGTTTGCATCTATATTGAAACTAAAAATTAAAAAATAAATATTTTTTAAAATGAAAACTTGATATTTTTTTGAAAAAAATACGCCTTCTTTTTTTTTACTTAAAATATCCCATGCGCATTCAGAATTAATAAAAAGCTATAATTTTTTAAGTATGCATTTGCATTATATATATGAACATATCTGCGCAATCATTTAGAAAAAATAAATTCATGTGAGATGTAGCTTTTTTTCAAATTTACACCCTATTGTTACATTTAAATTCCTATATCTCTATTAATTAACTTTTGTTTGAAAATTTGATGCACAGTTATGTTCATATATACATTGCAAGTACACTGTAAAAAAATAACAGCTTTTTATTAATTTGGAATGCGCATGGGATATTTTGAAAAAAATATTGAATGCGCGTTTTTCTCGCAAAGATATTAATATATTTTTTTAAATAATATTTAATTTTTTATTTTTAGTATTAATGTATCCTTTGTGTATGCCTTTGTGTTAAACATTTTTACATATGATTGGAGACTAAAAATTAAGAAATGACAGTTTTCAGTTTTAACGTCCCTTGTCCCCTTAATGCCAATAAAACTACAGATAATAATTCTCAAATAACAATGAAGATGTTGTGAAACAGATGTTTGTTATACTATGCGCGTAGGGAGAATTTGCGTATCAGGAATTATAAGATTGCCACAGCCAGGTGGTTATTTTTTGAACTAATTTTTATCCTCGGAAATCTCACTTCCATGACCTCAATAAGGTTTCCTTAAAATCAGTTAGAATTCTGACCACCAGGTTTTTTTTGGGGAGGGGGGGTAGACCTCTCATAGAGAAATGTTAATTCTTCAAGGAAGTGATGTTGTGCACACGTAAGATTTTTAAATCGTTGCATGCTCTCATAACCAGCCTACTTTCTCTTGTAGGTTTTCTTGATCATGGGAGAAAATCTTCAATTGTTACCGTCTCCATGGAGAAAGCGCTTGGTGGCAGATAATCTCATCGTTTGGAGCTTAATAGCAGTCCAACTTGCACCTTCTCTCAAGCAAAGAGGAAGAAGTAGACATTGAATAATGGTGGAACAATTTAATTTAAAAGCAGTGAAGAACTTTTTGTGGATGAAACCAGATGCACGTGTTGTCTGAGAGGATTTTTATACAAATTGTGTAAGTTTTATCCATGCGATATCTTATTGTAAAACTAGAGTGGATATCATCGTAGTCAAGTAGTATAAAATGCTACGTGAAACGCAGTATTTGGCCATGTAGCCTCAGCTGTAGTAGAAAAAATTTAATAAGAACATTTTCGAAATTTTCAGTAACAATACTGCAGCGGTTTTTGTTGCTGCAGCACTGATGGAAATGAATAGACTTAAATCATATAATAAGACTTAAATCAATGTATTGTTAAAATCTACTCTAGTTTTTATAATACAATAGTTTATGGCTGAGAGTAATTATATTGTCGTGCAATTGTGAAAATAAGCCCTGGAATTTGCTATGTTAATAAATTTTTGTTGTTTAAGTGCATGACCATGTTTTATTGATCCAACGTCACACTCATGCGTTCCTGGGGATATACTTAGTCTGCACCAGACGGTATCAAGATGCGCGTGGACTTAGAATATATAGGGCCGCGCATCTGCAGCTGACGTCATTGATGATGCTTTCCGGTTTCTGCATTCAGATGAAGGAAAACTGGATAGATGTTTCCAGATGAATTGATTGTTGAGATACAAATATGGAAGAAGAAAGAGCTGTGTAAAGATGGCGACCAAAATATTCAGATGAGATTCTGGTTATTGAAGAAAGTGAGAGTTTAATGGTAAAGCCGGCGACTTAAGTTTCTTTGATACATGCTAAAGGCGTGCCTTTAACATCCACTATGTATTAAAAAACTTAGCAGTACTCTGTTGCCAGCTTTAATGTTAAACTAGCACTTTCTACAATAACCAGAATCTCACTTGAATCTCTTGGTCGCCATCTCTGCCTTTCTCTTTCTAATTCCACACTTGTACCTCAAAAATCAATTCAGCTTGGAACATCAATGCAATTCCATTTTTCCTCCATCTTAAATTACCCATGATCCGTCTCAATGAAGAAACCGGAAGGCATCATCAATGACGTCGGCAGGAGATGCGCGGCCCTACATAAGTCCACGCGCATTTTCACACCTTCTAGTGCAGACCGTTCAAAAAGAAGTTGCTATATAATTAAAAAAATAACACCCCCAGCAAACTGAAAAATAGTAACTTTATTAATCTTAGCGATACAACATTTCTTACATAGCTCATCTTTCAGCAGCTCAAAGTGCTTGGATCAAAATAACACTTCTTCAGCTGGTTGCCATTCTATTCCGCCACGATAACACCATCACTGAAACCAGCAAGAAGATACATTGCCATATCGCTGATAGTTTCCTGCACTCTGGCTCAAAAGAAAAATCCTGCAGAGTTCTTCAATTCAAGCTATAGAGGGAAGGACTTCAGGATTCAAAATTTCAATGATTCACTATCCGCTAAAATTGTCCAGTGTTACAGTTTCCTGCTAAAAGAAATATTTTTAAGAACACAGGTGGTTTTTATGAAGATTTACATTGCAAATAAACTTGATTACACTTATCTAAAAAACTGAGTGCTAGAAAGACAGTGAGCAGATCTTGACATCTCTAATTATTGGCCAGTGAAATATCAAAACTGAAAAACATTTCTTGCTGTAAAATAAAATAGACGAATACCTTAACCCTTTATGCTCCGACGCGGGTTTAAAGTCCCATCCGTTAAACTACTTAATAGGACATAAATCTGCAATAAATGACCAATGAGGTCTGTAATTTCACGTAGTTTAATTTATTATGAAATATTTGTAAGACATATAAAGTTTATTTAAGGCTGTTCTTCGAAAAAAAAGAACTCTGTTTTTAGTCTTGGTACACAAATTGAAATAAACTAATAGCACCATGGTCTCCAAAAAATTCCAGAGGGTTCTTCATAAGCTGCTTTACACACTACGATAAGCGAAAACGCTGTGGCTTTTGTGAAATTTTCAGAAAAAATTCTTAAACATGGATTTGAGCTGAAAGATTTTTCGAAGAGTGACACGTTTGCGAAAATTTCCGATTTTTAAGAATTTTTTCTAAAAGTATTGAAACTGATACAGATTGGCCTGTCTTCGCAGTATGTAATACAGCTTGTAAAGAGACAGTTTCAAAATTTTGAAGTGCCTGGCATAATTAGTTTATTTGTAATTATGTACCAAAATCACATGATTTTTTCGAATAACACCGTTAATATGAGAAGTATATCATATTAAATATATCAAAATAAACTTCATCTCAAAATATGCTTCAAAACTCATTTTTCATAAGGTAAATTAATTTGGTACATAAAGTCAGGGACCGATTTGCAGAGTTCGGGGCCCTGGGCAGTAACTTCATTGGGGGCTTTTATTTTCTTCGAAAACTTTTTCAAAATTTACCGATTTTTAAACTTAAAAGAACAATTTCGGGGCCCTTGCCCCAAATGCCCTCTCGGAAATCAGGCCCTGCATAAAGTGTTAAAGTCATTTCAATGTATGTATAAAAAGACGACCTTAAAAAAAATCCTAATAGGACGCACTATTTCGGTTTTCGTACGCATGATGGAAAATAAAGTATCGTTCTCTAATTTTGTGTATTGAGTATTGCCTGTGTGTCATATACAAGCTGAAAGAAAACTGCTTACATCTCATAAAACCTTCTTTTTACTTGATACATGTATGAAATTCATTTTAAAGTATTCGTGCGATTTATTTTACAGCAAAATTTCCATAGATATCTTAATTTCCCGCTGAGAAATAGTGTGACATTTCCCCTCCAAAGTGCTTATATTTTTAACCGCTCAGATCCTACATATAAATTTAACACATCAAATTAAAGAAAAAGCTCATGAATAATTTTTTAAAAAGTTACTCTTAAAATCGACAATGAATACGTATTTTCAAATACTTTTGTTACTAGTTCCCCATCTCTAATTTAGTAATACCCATCCATAAATGAATATTAAAGTTTTGTTGTTGTTGTTAAATAGCGCATACAAGTGATCTTCAGCTCCGTAAGTTGAAAAAAAGAAAACAAACATTTATTAACAAATGTAACATAGGAAATTTGACTTATATCCGATTGTCCACATTTTTTAATGTAACTATTCAAAATAAAACATAAAATTGGTGAGGGCTATTTCTTTTACCTGTCACTGAAAACATTTATGCAGAATTTTCACTTTTACAAAGAATTCAAATTATTTTATAAAGTACGTTTAAGCAAAATCATTAACAAAAGACAACTAACTGCGTTGGAAAATGCTTGTAACTGATGGGTTTTGTCAAGATTTATTTTTCTTGCTTACTCTCTCAGTCATTGTATAAATTCACAGCACCAGGAGTTGTACACGCTGATTGCCATATCTTTCTTTAGAAATGACAGTATTAACTTCTGTGCCTTTGAAATAATACTTATACTTGCATGTCCTCTAAAAGTATAAATATTTCTCCTTAAATATCTACACTAACGATCCAATAAACAAAGATATGTTAAATTTTCATGACAGAAGCTTAAAGACGGCAGGGACATCTGACATTCTACCTAAGTGCATCCGTTCGCTTCAGACTCGACATTAGGTAAACATCGCGAGGTCCCGAATGTCCCTGGATGGTCATACATTCATTTATGGACATTCAGAGAGTGCAAATATCTGTTACTGACATATCACGTATCCTTTTTAGCATTGTATGTGACACTTGCTAAATATACAAGTGCATTTAATAAACAATAGGGGCTTGAAGTCATGTTTACTGTATCATGTTAATTATTTTCATGAAAATAAAAACAATAGTTATAACGCTGTGTTGTTAAAGTTATCAGATTAGCCGTTTATTTATTAAAACTGTTTATACGCCAATATTACTTCTTCGTACGAAATAAAAATGAAGTGTGGTAATAGAGAAAAATTTCGGTATGTGCAGATTTTGATGAAAAAAAAATCAATTTTGAATATCTCTAAATTGACTCTGAACAGTTTTAACGGATATCTCAACGAGCGTATATATGAATGTTCGTATATATGCATGCGCAATCCATTTTGACCAACGGTAAGTCCATTTCGACTGTTTTTTTCTTGATGTCCTGATGCACTTATGTATGTACGAAACTCGCATATCTCAAAAACTATTAGGCGCAGAACTTTGAAATTTTATATTTAGGATTTTTACAACCTATAGTTGTGAGCCTCTCTTTTTTGATACAATCTACTGGATAGTTTATTAACAGGACCAACGAAAGGAATTTCAATACTTCAAGCACTATGGACATCTTTAATATGTTATGCCTATAGTCAGTTAGTGTTTAAGCCATGTCAAAAAGCTCACAGTCAAAACTAAATCCTCAAAACTAAACTCAGCTGAACGATATCGTCGTCACTTGGCAAGAACTCTCCAAACCCTGTGTTAAACAATGAGAAAATCCCAAACTCCCTATCTACCCTTCTACTAAACAAATTTCCATGAAACAAATGTAAATTTTAATATTCGACGCACAGAATGCCAGTTTCAGCCTCAATTTAATCCAGGAAGAGCATATCACCCCAAATATTGTAACAATATTTATTTCACTAACAAGGATTTGGCTTAGATCTTTTAATTTTATTCTCTCTTCGAGTCAATAAATAAATGGATTCTCTTTTTATTCAAACCTCTGTCGTGAAAAATTTAAAAGAGTATCTGAGTACACTTATCGGAGTAAAGTATATATTTTTAAAAATAGGCTATGGACGTTCCTAAAATACCTATATATATATATATTACGTAAAGCTTTACCATGATATTTTCAGAAAATAACATCGGTGTTATGCACACCTCTATAGATTATAAATCCATCCATATTCCCCTGAAAGTATCGTTTCGAAGTCCATAGCAATAAAGTCTGAAAAAAAAAAACAACGGAAGGGTTCCGTATGAATAACCGTGTAAAATGGTTCCTGTTATACAGTCATGCGCGTTTCAGCATGACAGATTTGGGGCTGGAGTTATTTATGATTCTTTGAGTACAAAACATAGGGAATCCAGTTATGCGAACTTCCCAAAGTCAAGAGAAATTTCATAATGTCGGAAGTGTTCTTGAAAATTATAAGAAAATCTGCGTCACAAGCGATGTAAAGTTTTGTATTATGTTTTAATGCTGTGCGTTTATAAGTGTGAGAGTTCTTTTTTCTTTGGATAGACCGAAATGCTTCTGCTTTTAACTTAATTATTGCATTGGAAACTGTAACAACAAAATATAAAAGAAAATACTATAAACAAATTAATGTATCACCTTTTAAAAGGAAACAAAACAATTCATAAAAAAACTGGACAATTTTTTCGAAATGCTTCTGCTTTTAACTTAATTATTGCATTGGAAACTGTAACAACAAAATATAAAAGAAGATACAAAAAACAAGTTAATTTATCAACTTTTAAAAGGAAGCAAAACAACTCATAATAAAACTGGACAATTTTTTACTAACTTAACTAATGGCAAAACTTGCCAATTAAGCATATATTGCAAGAAACTGTAGCCTTTTATATTTTTCGTATTGTTGTTACTAAAGTTGAAAAGTAAGTTTAATCCCTTGCAAGATATTGTGGATGAATTTAATCTCGAAACAAAAACAGAGATTGTCTTATCTCCGAGTTTTACATCAAATCATTGGTAAAAAGAAACGAATGGTGTTCTCTATTATGGGTTTCCAAACCATTTAACCAAACAAACATTCAAGTATGACTTTTCTCCAGATTTTCAAGTTTCTAAACAAGCAATTATAATTCTTTCTTTTTTTTTTGAAAATATTCAGTTAAATTTCCTTAATCCTTCTTGATAAAGTGTCTATGTGTCTGGTAGTAGAGTTAAATATACCTCAGTCTCCCTTTAAGGAAAGATTAAAAGAAATTTAAATACTCATCTTCACAATACAGTGATAGTTAAAAATATGTTGACATTTACTTAGGAGTAACAAGCTGAAAGTATAGTTATTTAGTTTACTTGCACTCAGTGATTCTGATTGCACAACTATTAGTCGTAGGATGTTGAAATTTTGTATTTAGGATTAATGTAACACAAACTTGTGCAACCCCATTTTTGGTTGCGTTCTACTGGATAGTTTATTTACTGGTTCACCCAAAATAATTTCAATACATTAAAGTTATGGACATCTTTGATATACTTTGTCTATATTCAGTAGGGTGGATCGGAAAAAAATCTTTTTCGAAATCTTTATCTCCTGAGGTGTTAAAAGTTGTAAATTGATATAAATAAGACGTGTGTAAAATTTGAATGTTCTACGACAACGTCTTGGGATTGCGCATCGAGCTTGAAATTTAGAAGTTTTTGAAAAATATGACTTTTTCTAAAAATCGACCAAAAAAATTCTTTTCCAAATTATTAGGCTCCCGAGGTTTTACAAGTTGTATATTGTTATGAATAAGACGTATGAAAAATCTGAAGTGGCTGTGACAGTTTCTGGGAATTGCACATCGAGCTTGAAATCTATAAATATCTGAAAAATTTGCGTTTTTTTTGACAAACATATGTAGAAAGCAAAAATTATATTTTTAATGAATTAGTCCCTTTGAAAAATAGTCAGTAACGTTCGCAGCTCTTCTCTAGTACAACCATAATCCTTACTACATTACTCAGGGCCCACCTCGTTGATTTGCCTGCCATCCGAGTCCAGCCCGTGCCAGCCCAAGCATCCAATTATTGGATCATGCGTTTTAATGAATAATTTAAAGCCTAACTTCAAATCAAACTGTAGCATTTTTTGTCAAGTGTAATAATCTAGATCGTAGGAAACCATCATCTGATAGAGGGATAGACAGCAAATTTTGGAGTGGCTGTTTGCTATGGTGTGAAGTTGGCAAATACAGCATTGCAGAGATTTAGTTAGATTGGAGAACTGCGTTTCTAGATTTCGGATGACGCCTTTGTTATTTCCAGAATTCGATGATTCGCCACCACCGCCAGTGCATGTGAGGGTGCCAAGATCAATAGATTTGTGTCAAACTTTCCCAAATTTCTATTGAAATTCTTAAAATCAGATCGTGACATACGGCCAAAGTATGTTGAACCCAAGTTCGATTATCAGCGAGATATTTTCTTTGTGACAAACACTTGAGTGTAATTTGCACTCAACAAATTTTTCTATGTATCTGGTTTTGTTGTTCCTCCTATCAAAACACAATCCAAAGAACATTTTAAAGCCTTCTGTTTCTTCCACTGCGAGTCATCTTAGACATCCTCTAACTTTATGTGGGTTGAGAATCAGTTGAGAAGGTTTCTCACCGTCTACATTCCTTCCGCTTTCTAGATTGGGAAATAAAGTTGATACAAGAGATCCTGCTGCCCAGTCCGTAATAACTTTGTGTAACAGACTTGTGAAAGCACTGAGATTTTCATTCTAACTTGGTCGTTTGTGAACGCATCTCCCAAAGTGGCAGTAGATAGGCATTCAGCGTTTTCTTCAGTCTTTCGTACTTCTCTTTTGTTATTTTCACTTTCCAAATCAATGACTCGAGTTAAAACATACACTGGATATTGAAAATTTCACCTCTTTCTCCACCAATCTAGAAATTTCTCTTTCCAACCTTTCAACTTTTCTCTCATTCACCATAAACTACTCTACTTTACAATTCCATTAATTGTCACATATATAGCTCCCGTCTGGTCTGCTAATGACTCCCGTTCTGTGTGAGGTATGTGAGGCTGTGAGCCACACCTGCTCCGGGAACAGTCAGTACATTTGCAAGTGCGATATTCAAAATCTCGGTATGGGAGAGTTTTTACCACTTTCTTCATAAACAATTCCTTATATCCGTCTCTAACATACGATTCATTTAGCTGCTGAAATTGCTCATGACCTTTTCTAACCATCTCTTGAATTCCTTACATTGACACAGTAGGGACACTGGCCTTGATCCAAATTTTCTGTATTTTGATCGCCACAACTAAGGTTCCTTCTCCTTCCGGTGGATCCTGCCCTCTTTTCAGAAATTTTTCTTCTAAAGAAAAATTTCTGAAATTTTTACCACTACCTCTAAATATAGAAGTACGTATTGAAGTATGATCAAGTCTATCAAGTATTATAAAAATACTAATATAGAAGTACGAGTATGTCTTCTTGGGTTGGTAACTTGGTACAAGGTAATTCTTATGATATTCCCCGCTAATCTATGAACACTGATTTTGTTCCATGTTCTGTTGCAGACGGTTTCACTCTGTTCAGAATCGTAGCAGTGCAAGGCCCACCTTTTAGCTTTTTTGAGAGTAAACTGGGAGCACCATCTATCTGAAACGTTAAACTAAATGTCTGTTTCAACAAAATATATCGTGCCTGATTTAACCGAACGCATGTGCATCGCCATCACTCGGCAGGCAAACCGGCGCTAGTTGTCTGGAACACAGCTTGCGTACAGCGCCCAAGACAAAACGACAGCATGACGTGTGCATTGTATAAAACTATTCGTAAAGCCATTTTTTGTGATTTACTGAGCTTCTCTGAACATTTTTTAACATATAAAAAGACCAAACTATTTTGAACGAATAAAGTTTGCTTTCTACATAATTTTTTCAAAAAAACATAATTTTCAGATATTTGTAGATTTCAAGCTCGATGTGCAATAACTAGAAACTGTCGTAGCCCCTCCAGATTTTGCATACGTGTTTTTCAAAACAATATATACTCATAAAGCCTCGTGAACCTAATAAATCGGAAAAGAATTTTTTTGGTCGATTTTTTAGAAAAGTCACATTTTTCAAAAATTTCTAAATTTCAAGCTCGATGCGCAACCCCAAGACGTTGTCGTAGAACATTCAAATTTTACACATGTCTTATTCATATCAATATACAACTTTTGAGACCACAGGAGATAAAGATTTCAAAAAAAATTTTTTTTCGATCCACCCTAATATTCAGTCACTGTTTGATGGTGTCGTCCCAGAACCCGCGGTAACCTCAGAATGGGGTGGGAAATGTTGGGGAAGAGAAGAGAGATTTACGACTATTTCTCCTCATCAAGGTCGGTAACGAGATCGGGGGTTACAGAATTCAACTTAGCGATAGTCCCTCCTCCCCCTCTCAGAGCTCTCTTATCAATTCTGTGCTTCAGCGCCTTCCTGTCTTCAAAATACAAAAGCCGAATGGGATGAAAGAATCACATGTTTATGTCTTCGAATTCAAAGCGATTTTTCTCAATACTTATGAAAAAGCTATTGGTTCGATATAAACTGAAACTTTTTTGAGGGAATTTTAAATCATACTCATTCTTATGAAAAGAAAATTAATGAATTCTTCTGTAACTTTAAAAGTACGAAATTATAATAATCGAAAGTCTTAAACAAAAGTATGTCTTTCTATTTAAGACAAGTTTTATTATATAACAATAAAACTTAATTTCATCTATACCTTATTTACTTTTCGATTAAAATTATTTTTAAATGAAATTTAGTGTAATATGTATTGGCAAATCCAAAATGTTCAGTTAAATACTATTATGTACCTTCATAAACATGTATAAAATCATAAAAAACTCTTATCGTTATTTTAACGTTTAAATCCTACTTTATAGATACGTGTATCGACTAAACGTATACATTAATTTAGCATTTTAGTCGATATATGTATCGACTTTGATAAATATATTCTAGCCAACTGCTATTGGCCTTGGCGAGTTTTTCCTGAATGTTGCCAAATTTGGCACCAAAAAGAATTTGGTCTTTCGCATAGTTTTAATCGTAGAATACTGAGATCTTGCATTTAAAACTATTGTAACATTTAATTCCGTATCCCACTTTTTTATTGCAATAGACTGGGTAATTTATATACAGGGTTTACAGTGGTACCCATAACACTTTAAATATATTAAGGTCTATGGACACCCTCATTTCTTTAAAAGTCAGTGGTCAATAACTATTTGGGCTGTACTTAAAATCTCGAAAGGCTGGCGGCTTTTGGCGGAATATCTCCGAATTAAGTGATAAAAATAAATCTTAAAAACTTAATTGAGATTGATGATATCTCAAAACTTTGGCTAAAAATCGAAAACGCAGTATTGTATCTCATTCAAATGAAATAAGTTTAAATGAAGTGAACGGAAAATATTTGTGATTTAAGACGCACGGGAAGTCATGTGGTGTCCACATCAGATTTTGTTCAAACTTGATCACACATGCAATGAACAAAAGAAATAAAATATGTACCTATCCGGTTCATTTACATTCCTGAGTATCTTCTAAATTGGAAAGTAGTTATTTTCCAGAATGCATGCATTCCTGTTGTCGCTAACATTTGACAAAAAAAAAAATAACACTCATGTGTTTTGTTGTGGTATTACGGCCAGTTATCTACTCGAGGGATCTGTGCCAAAGAGGGGGTGTCTGCAGTGGAGATCTTTCTAACATAATGTTAAAAGGAAGACAAATAACACCGACACATGAATTATAATACGCTTTCCAGCATAATGATGACAAGGAAGATAAATGAGGAATGCACATGGATTATGATAAGCTTTCAATATTTATACACTTTAGTGCGTATTTAAAATATAAAAGTGTTTCAGTTTTTTCCCCCATTTGAACTCAACGACTTTTCCGAAAACACGCCTGTAAAACTGAAATAGAATATTTTATATATATTTAGAAGTAAAACACATATCCATACCTCTGTATTCCGGGAAAATTTGTGCTGGTGTTCAAAATGTTCTTTTACTTTCTGAATCATGTCTCTGTGGATAACAGTACAGTCTGCAAGTACAGCGCCATCCATCATACTAGCTCCAAATCTGTCTAAGTGAAAAATACACTCGGTTATACAACTGGAATTATCTTGCTCAGTCATTGATAGGGTGACATTTATATATATATATATATATATCGTTCTCGCTTATTGGGGGTAATTGTTTTAGCCCGGTATCGATCCAGTTCAAAATAAGTTACAATTTGTATTAAATAGATGGCAATGTCTCAACGGTGACGTATTTCGAACTCGTTAAACAAATGGACTCGTAGAAAGATTATTATTATAATCAATTTTTTTTATTTTAGAACAACCAAAATTACTTTTGCTAACAGGAAATTTGTGATTTAGGAATTCTCGATAACAGTTTTCCTCTGGATTTTTTCTAAGCAATATAAATTGTGCCAAAAGCTCGATTATAAACACTTTCAACAACACGCAATTGGCTTTCCTTGCGCCGAATTTGTCTATATTTTGATATGAGTGATAAATCGTTGTCAACTTTAACGAAATTTTGGCATAACCCTAAAAAAAAAATATCACAGTGCAAGCCGAAAAGTGGGAGGAGAGAGACAGTATGGAAAATTGTCCGTAGACTCGGTATAATGTAGAAGATTTAACTGCAGTTTTAAATTGAAAATTAGATGGCGTTGTGGATTAACAAAACTCAGGTTTAAACATTTCAGCTATAATAGAAGACGAAGACAATAGACTACTTAAAAACTGTTTATTTAAAATGACTAGTGAAGAATATTGAAAATAACGAATGGTGGTGGCTCAACTAAATAAAATTGCGCCCTCTCCAGCCCTAAACAAGCGATGAATGGCGGAGAGACCTAAAAACTATGCCAACACCAAACTTCACATTGACGAGAACAAAAACTTGGCCAATATGAACAACGCCAATTACAGAGCAACCATAAAATTTAAGTCAATAAAATTAAAGGGATGAAACCAAGAACAAGTTATTTTAAAAATGGTGCATGGCAGTTCGGAATGGAAGCGGCTGCAAAGGAAGTTTTGTTTTGAAGTTGCAGCACCCGAAACGTTCCAGTCAGTAATCAACGTAACTATATTATTAGAATTACCTTTTGTAACTTATTTTTTTCTGCTCTATCGTCGGACGCACAAATACTATAAATAATTATCCCAAGATAAATGTACAGAAATAAAAAAAATGAGAAAAAAGAAGATAATATACAAATAAACAACAACAAAAATATCATGATTATTTGCTTGTTTTTTTTTTTTTTTTTCTCAAGAAAAGCTCCTAACGCCAATAACAAACAAGTTAGAATCACTCTGTAATCAAATAAAAAAACATTAAAAAATAAACATACACACGCAAAAGGTGGAGTGAAGCTTAAGTAAATCGTAGATGGATTATGCGGCATCTTGACTACAGATAGGTCAACCCGTTTCCTGACATTTTTTCTTCTTTTAGTACAGGATGATTTATTTTCGGAAAAAAGTATTTCTTTAGTAATTAAGAAAGAGAAAACATTAATAAAAAATATATTTCTGCCAATCCGAATTAATCTCAGTTTTCAAAGTTAAATATACATCGCAGATTGCAGGTAATTTTTAATTAATGGACAAATATGTGAAATGTGTTAAAGAAAACTTACACGTGGGGTATCTGCCTATGGGGATTAGATTTCCTTGGGTGGAGGACTTCTTACGGGGTCCTCACACATATTCACTTTACACTTGGAGAAAACCGACCAGAACTCCAGACCTTTAAATGGACATCCGCGTGTTAGACCTGGAGTAGGGACCTCCACACTTAAGCCCCCAGTTATTAGAAAAATACTCAGAAGTCGTAAGGACACCTTTTATTAATTTCCTATTCTGCAGTGTAACGACAGATGCATATATTAAGACACAATCCGAGTAAGCAAATCACAGTTCCATTTACTTCTCGTTATCTAACTCTATCGCATGATATCGATTCTTTAAAGTAAAACATCCATTACCTTTTCCGTGAATACAACCATCTTGCTTATCTCCAAAATCAAAATATTTTGTGTAACAGAAACAATAACAATCTTTATGCAACGAAGATTAAATAGAATCTAAATTAATTTTTGTACTCTCTCCTCACATCTTATCTGGAAAGAACTCAGAGATTCGTTAAAAGTTTTCCATTCTGCTTACACATTTTTCTCAAATTGTTGCACAAGGGAAAATAAAAAAGTATCTTTTTGCATAAAGCTGAAATCTCCAACCAATAAACTTTAACAACCAGCTGTGTTCGTTAACGCAAAGAAAAAACAATATCTTTTTCACGGTCGAGGGGGAACTTCCATCCATCCAGTCAGTTTCGTTATCAGAAGCGACGCACGGGAAAGATTTATTTTTGGCATACACCCTTACGTGCAGCCAGTCATAAACTCAGACAGAATTAAAGGGACAAAACTCTCGTGGAAATTTTTGCTTAGAGAAAGCTTTGTATGGGATGGTGAACAGTGGATACCAGAATAAAGTTTCCCCTCCATACCATGCCAATTTGTCTGGATGTTCAGTAACAGATTTCTGTTGCAAATTAAGCCAAGAGACGTCGAAATCATCAGATTTAATTCAATTTAAAGCCCAATTTTCCATTTTTACTTTCCGAACATGCACCCTGTAAAGAAAGTATTGTAATCATGACCCATGCTCCCAATTGAAAACACAGTGAAAATTGTATAATATACATTTTTCACCATTTAAATGACTGATATCATCTAAAACTAATGGATAAGAAGACAAAATATGAAAAAAAAACCTAATTTACAATATGCCTGTACCTGAATTGGGTCTTTCGAAGTTAAATAATGGGTGTACTGGAAAGAAATGTCCACTTTTTACCGAAAATTCAAAAAAGTAAATTTTCAATATGTTTGAATGACAAACAAGGTGTGCTTAAGCATAAGAGTCCTATTTGTTAAACCTTAAAGCGAGAATTTTATAGATTTTTTTTCTTTGTAGAAAAGTGGCCATTCCTCTCCCTCTTCACACGTCTATCCTGCCTGGAGGATTCCATTCGAAATGTTCTGAAATCGAGTTTTAGGTATTTGTAAGAGTTGTGTTTGGCAGCAATAATATTATTACAACTCATTTCTTCTTTGAGATCATGCGGGATGTATTTAAAGTACATTTTGGATCATTATATCCCCATATGCCACGAATTTTGGAAAATGCTTTCCAATCCAGCACCATAGCTCTAAAAAACTCACATTCGTGCCAAATTTTGTACAATTAGCTTCAGTAGTTTTGTCTACTGAAAATATTCACATACGAAAAATAGGCATCCATTTCCGGTATTCCAAATATAAGTTGACGATTCATTAGTACGAAATATTATTAATCATAATTCGTGCTATTGATAATAAATGCTTAAATGAATAGTCATTTAAGATGAAGTTCCTCAAATTAAATGAATCAATGCTCCGCAGACGCAGAGAGTCCTCTTCATCCTTACGTCTTTGCAACGATTAGAAGAGATCAAATTAAACCGATAAAGACTCACAAAACGCTATAAAAATCTGGAAAGATGTTTTTCGATGAGAACAGTGTTTTGATTGGACATGACTATTTATGACCAATTTCTGTACATAAACGAAGAAAATTATATTATTAGTAGTCTCCGATAGGGTGTTTATCAAGTCTCTATGCATTTTTGCTAAAACGGGACTTATTTTTAAGTATAAATTATTTATACGAAAATTCAAGATAATGTACCACTAAATTAGTACAATTAAATGTTGCCTCCTTAAATGTCTAGGCGCAAGTGTCACAGTTCCATTACAATCCGGAACACCTTCTGTTCCCGCGTTCTGTGTTCCGTCGTGGCCTAGTCACTGAACTCCGTTCCAGTAAGAACACGCAAAGTGAAGCAGCATTAGGCTTGGGCAGTGCTTGGAAGGGTTAACTCTTCTCGCCGCTGGGCTGCTGTGGGATCGTGCACGCTAATGGGAGCGGGTTCACGTAAAAACTGTTGTGGCTCCAATGTCTTACCTGTTCAAATCATACCTCTGGGGGCGGGGAGCGATTTCAGATGGCAGGTCCCTCATCTGGAATGATTTCCAAATGAGAGGACACAGAGCTAAGCCGGACTTCCTTCCACTGAGGCTCATTAAGATGGAAGCCGCCCCTTCCGCTCATCGCCTTCCTATATGGGGGGGGGGGATCTGGAACCGTTCCGCGGATGCCAGAGGACATTAGCAATAATAACAGACCTTCTTCAAGGTTCTTGGTGTCATTTCAGCTGCTGCAGTCATAATTTGTTGTTTTATTTGTTAGTGCTGCCAATCTCCACTGGTTGTACTTTGCATTTGGTATAGTACCATACGGAAAAGTCTAGGAGATCTAAGCCTGGTGATTATGGAGCCCAGAACGTTACCGAAGGTGTTCCGGATGGAAGTGGAACAATGGCCGATGTGCCTAGACATTCATGTGGGCCATACTGAATTGCAATCATTAAGTGTTATGTTATGTTGCGTTTTCATGTAAATAACTTTTATTCCATACTAAAGCCAGTTCAAGCATAAATTCATAGATACTTCACAACAATGGGCGCCGGCAGCATAGGGCAAGGGGGGCAATACCCCCCTGGATTTTTGTATACAGTGTTTTTCCTTGCTTTTTTGCTCTTTCCAACATGGCAACCATACGTTGAAGTAGTCTTTGACCCCGCCTTGAGTAGTCTTTGCCCCTCCCCTGGGAAATATTCTGCCGGCGCCCATGTTCACAAACACTCTGTATAATATAAAAAATCTTGGAATGAAATTTGCCCCGATACATCCAAAATGAAAATATTTGCTTAGAGCCATTTTGATCATTCCTGGATCGGACACTAGACGTCATAAAAAAGAAATACTCTCGACAAAATTAAGGACTGAGGACCCATCTAAATATATTCATTTATTTTCTTTGCTTGCTGGGATTATGTGATATCGCAACGCTTGCAAAGCCATATGTCGCCTTATTTCGAAGTTACTTTTATTCTTTTAGGGAGAAATTTCGAGAAAAGTATTGTGCTGTGTATGTCTTTTTTTTTTTTTTCATCTCAGTCTTTCGAGCTAGAAATAGAGAGAGAATGTGCTTTGAATATTTTTTTCCCCGATGGTAAATGATTAGAAATTTTTCATTATAAAGTCGGTATAAATCTCTTTACAATGACCATAGCATTATTTATAATGATTATAATCTTATTTATAATGACTATAATCTTATTTATAATGACTATAATCTTATTGAATGAAGTTATTAACAGTTTATGCAGACCTGAGCGTAACTAAAGCAATGCTATCTAAAATGGATCAGGTATCGTTACATCATCCTCTTTTTATGATAAATTTCAAATAAATATTTCAATTTATTGTTTTAAAACTCATATTTTTCTAATATATTTTTATTGCAGCTATAAAAATGGAAATAACTTCCTGTAAACCGCTATTCAAGTGTTGCTTTGTGACTATTATTCATAATACATTAAATATATGAGTAAATTATAATACACTCATGTCCATAAATTAAGGATAATGAAGTTCAGGCAAAGAAAGAGAAAGAAGCAAAACAAATTTGACTTATTTGTAAAGTCTATTTATTAAACAAAAAGTAAAGAGCAAAGAAGATGCTATATGTTTGACATAATTAATAAAAATTGCAAGTTTTACTCCCTTGACCAAATTTCAAAACAGAACCTATTTACAAAAAACAGTATAACATGGTTAGTAGGATGGTTAATACGGAGTATGTCTCCCGGACGATGCAATACAGGCCTGACAACGCCTAGGCATGCTGAGTATCAAATGATCAATCTGATCTAGGGGAATATTACACCACTCATCAAGCAATGCACTCCGAAGTTCCGGTAGACAGGTGGGAGGGGGTTGACGGGCTGCAATTCGTCGGCCAAGCATATCCCACACATGCTCTATTGGATTCAAGTCCGGTGAGTATGCTGTCCAATGCATACGGGTGATATCCACCGATTGAAGGCATTCGTCTACAATGTTTGCACGGTGAGGACGGGCGTTGTCATCCATAAACACAAATTCAGCACCCATGGCGCCCAGAAACAAACGTACATGTTGTTCCAGAATGACATCTTGATAGATGTGGCCTGTCATCGTTACACTCTGAACATGCAGGTCAGTTCTGGAACCAAGAATAATTCCTCCCCAAACGAGCCATCCTGCACCACCGTAACGGTGTCTTTCAATGGTGTTCTGTTGATGGTAACGGGTACCTGGCGCCCTCCAGATGAATGTCCGGCGAGAATCAGACTCCAAACTAAACCTGGACTCGTCGGAAAACATCACACAAGACCACTGTTGCGGTGTCCACAATGCATGCTCTCTACTCCAGGTTAATCGCAGGCGACAGTGAGTTGCGGTAAGTGGAACACATCTGACAAGCCTACGAGCATATAGACCAATGTGCCTTAAGCGTCTGTACACGGTCTGCCTTGAAACTGTCGTACCGGTAGCTGAAGAGAGCTGACGAGACAGGTCTGATGCTGTACTCCGTCTGTTTCTTTTGGCAGTAACTGCCAAATAGCGGTCCTCATTCGGCGTTGTAACTCGGGGGCGACCTGTGCTGTAACGTCTACTCACATTACCATCATCTTGGAATCGTTGCCAAAGCCTGGAGATGACACTCTGGGCGATTCCAAGTTCCTCGGATACTTCCAGCTGGGTACGTCCACATTCCAGTCGTCCGATAATTCTGCCACTTAAAACATCATCCAAATGCCTCCTTTGTGCCATAACTATGCGGTTTTTGCACTGAAAGGCTTTCACAGCGCTTGTGAACAATTTTACTTCTTTGCCACCATTCCTTATATACCCCTCTCTTACACTCTCGTCATTGTGACGTACCATCCACGCCATCTGGTGGTTTCCTGTAATTTGCATATTCTTCTTCAAGATGTGTGTGATCATTCCACAGGTGAAATTTTTATTTTAGAGATCAATTTCTGTGTGATTCTGAATTATCCTTAATTTATGGACATGAGTGTAAATCATAAATTAATAGATAGAATAACTATTAATTGATACTAAGAAGGACACAAAAACAAAAGTTTCAATACATTAAATATAGAAGTTTATGAGCCTCTCTGGAAAATAAAAAGTGGGGAAAATAAAAAGTGGCACAAGCGGAAATAAAGTAGGTGGGGACGGGGTTCCTCCTCCTAAACCACTGCTTTCACTTCTTACTACGTAGCAAAGAAATCTGCTCATCACCAATTACATATTCCGCTTCGATTTTGCTAGCACAGATCAAAGAATAAAGTGTTCGTCTTGCATAAGCCGAATCTCCAAAACAATGAACTCCAAGAACCCAGCTGCGTTCTCAGCAGAAGAAAAGAGAAATTCCTTAAAAGTTTGAATCAAGTCTTCCGTCTATCAAGATTGTTCGTTATCGGGAGATTCAGTGATGCAAAACTTTCCTCTCGGAGTAACCCTTGTATCCATTCTGTCATAAATATGCAAAAAGCAGAGAGTATTCAGATCTATACTTGAATTCTCTCCCCCCCCCTCCTTCTCTGAATACTCAAGATAAAGAGTCAGTTTCGTAGCGAATGCTAAATGAGTAATATTTCTGTTATAGGAAGAAGGATTTCATTTAAAATATTTTCAACTTTCTTTTAAAGATATTTATTTTAACCGTTTATATGTCAAGAAGTTATTAACTATAATATAAAAATATATATTATAGTTAATAACTGCGATAGTTAATAGATAACTTTTTCAACGGAAGCACTTTTTGTATCAAGAGAAAAAGCGAAATTGGGGTTGGGGTGAATTAAACAGAAAAAAAAAATTATATTTTTTTTACAAAAAAATCTGAATTATTTATTCATTCTTATTTAGTTTATTTAATTATTTATTTTTGAAACATGAAGTTCTGCGATCTGCAGTGCGTGTGTCTCATGTATCTTACTTCTAAACAGACAATTTTGTATTTTTAGAATGCCATTAATAAATATTTTTAATACCATTGCTAATTTTTTGATTTAGTCATGTATGAAGATGTAGCGGAATAAAAAAACAATCATAGACAAAGAAATATGTAAAACTGAACAAAAACATGTATTAAGAAAAAAATTGGTAATAGAAACAACAATAAAAAAAACTTGTCTGGAAAATTCCTAAATGTCAATAACAGACAAGTTGTCTATTAGCAAGTTGCGATTATTCTGTTATCAAATAAAAGAACCCAAAAAAATGAACATACACTCACAAAAGATGCAGTGACGCTTAAGTAAATCTATTCATTTCCTTCCTTACGTCGATGGATTATGTGACAACTTGCTTACAGATAGGTCACCGTGTTTCAAACATATTTTGTCAAGTCTAAGATGATTTATTATAGAAAAAAGTATTTTTTTTTTTAATTACAGTAGAGAAAAATTTTAAGTCAGTCATTTAGATCGGCCAAAAGATTTTTTTTCAGTTTTAAAGGTTAAATATATATCAAACACTACAAATAATTACAAATAATTTTAAATTAATGATAAATAACATAAAGATTGTCCTAATGAAAGTGGACGTGTGCGATTGCGTCAGAATGACTGCAGCTATAGCAGCAACAACAAAGAGGGATAACCTGCTTTGCGGTAGAGTAAATTGAACGAATGTAAAGTCTTGCTGAAACATGGGTATGTTCGGACGGGAACAATTCATTCCGCCTACCATTCTTGATTGGTTTCTTGCCCCAAGGAAGCACAATCAATTCAGCACAATATACAGCCATGCAGCAAGTGGTTCTTCTTCATAACAT
>JAWZYV010020130.1:0-22092 GCA_038373885.1 Cheiracanthium punctorium | reverse complement strand
ATATATATATATATATGAGTCTGATGCTGCCATCTGGCGGTAATAGGGCAACTAATTCTGCTGAATTAATAATCAAATTTTCTTGTAAATTTTATTAAGTAATTGTTATATTTTATTTTTTATGCTTCAAAACAAGCAATTTATTATAACGCTTTAAAAATTCATAAAAATAATAATTTTTAAAGTTAAGTACTCAAGAGATAAAATTCAATTGATAAGTTTTGACATATGTGCTGTGAAACATGCAGAAAATTTTTTATGGATGTATATTTAAACAGTTATTGTGAACAATCCACAAAGTTAATGCAACTATTTAAAGCAAATTTTAAAGATTTATATATATATTATTTTTGTGTCTCATCACAGTCCAGGCCTCTTTTTTTTTCCTCGGGTAAACTTTGAAAGTTTTTATTTATTTTTAAATTTCACTCTTTCTGTTATATATTAGTATTAAATAAATGGGAAGTTTAGTTTTCTCATCTTTCATGATAATAGGCCAAAAATGTGGTTTTAATAACTCATTTTAACCATGAGTATTTTGAGAATACATGTAATAAAAACTACATTGGAGTTGTAAAAGCTGTTTTACATAGTAAGGCCGCGGGTGGGGCGATGTTGGGCAGAGCAGGCGAGGCGTAATATCGTCGTAGGGTTCAGGAGGCAAGGCGGAGCGGCTCAGTCCCAGCTAACACACATACGTTGCCGCAGTAAATGCAATCACGCCATATGTCAGCGAAGTGTAACGTCAGAACAATGCTCTCCGCTTTGCTTCACTGAGCGACATCAGTGGCGTCTTAGTGATACGGGCAGTATGAATCCAGCTTCATAAGACAGAGGGGGCACATGGATGGTATATATGTCAGATTTTTACGGTTTATCCGCCCCCATAGATCGCAATTTTCCTTGAAGATTGGAGGGGGCTTTTGCGGCATTTTACGATATCACATATTATGAATTAGTACATCTATAATTAAAAATTTTCATATTTCTCTCTAGTTGTGCATTTTTCAAGAACTAATTAATTAATCGAAAAGCTAAAATAGAAAATTCCACTTATATTCGAGTACTTTTTGAGAGGGTGTATGTATGCTAATGATACAAATATGTCTTACGGGGTATTCCAAAATTTCCAGATCTTCAAAGTCGCTGTTCGCTATGCTTAAGTCCAACCCGAATAGTACAGTAAATAAACACGCCTGGCGGTGGGGAGTCTGAACTTTATTGAGCATGGTTAGCGGTATTTTGGATGTTATCCTCGGCTATAAGTTAGCCCATTAGCGCCCGACTTTTTTTTAGCATATTCTCGAATTCATATCGATGCCCGAAGCAATAAATAAAACTTTCCGACATTTGTTAGTATGAAAAATTTAATTCTTTTTCTAAAAATATGAATAAGACAGCGAAACATTCTGATTTTACCTTCTAATCGCTGGGTATTTTGTGGAAATCCGACTTATTAATCGAGAAAATAAAATAGGAAAATAAATTAATGATGAAATATTTTTGCAACAATCAAATTTTGGGACCGTCTAAAAATAGATCTCTAGGCTTAAATGGATTATTTCGATGGATCAAATTTTGTGTGTTAGATAAAATTCAGATCTAGGCTACCAGTTTTATTGACGATTTCAGTTTTTAAACCAATAATAAAACTGAAACGTTGTTACGTCATACTCAAGGCCGGGAAAAGGTCGTGATTTTCAGCAAAAAAATGAGTGAAAGCTTAGTTCACTAAAATGGACGCTGGGGGCGCTCTTATTTCCTGGCAACGTTTGTGTTTTCTGGCTGTTTAGATGTAAACAATGATGTGTTCATGAGTTTTTCGAGCTTTTTAAACATGCTTAAACATTTATTTTAATTTTATATTATTACTTATTACATTGTACGTATAAATACTTATTACATTGTACGCAGAATAAGGACAAGTCTATGTGGTGTACGTAGTTCTCATGGACGGAATCGATCAATAAACTGGTTCTAATGACAGTCAAAAGTCTGTAACCTAAGGTGTCCAAACGTCCCCATTTTCTGGGCGTTTTTCAAATTGTCCCCAAAATGTAAAAAAGGAACTGGGGACATTTTTTAATTATTGCATTGGTTTTTAATTAAATTACTGTTAATTATTGCATTAATTATAAAAGTCCCCAGTTTTGATGTCAGAACAGTTTTATTGTCAGAATCGGGGACATGTCCCCGATTCTGACAACAAAACTGTTCAAAAATCTGGTCACCTTACTGTAACCCAGCACTGTTGCTAATCCTACTGTTTAGCGTGGTGAATACCATTTTTCAACTAACCCTTGATGCAGCCTGCGCTGACGTGCTAGCACGCGCACCAAATGTTTAGTGAGTTTTACGCATAAGGTACGGATTTGGATATAGGGTGATCATCGACTAGCGGCAGAAGGGCGAAATATTGTCTTTCTCCGAAAGGAAAATACTCGACCCCCTTTCAATGATTAGCTACATGAGCGCTTTCTAGCGACACATTGCATCGAATCATTATGCCTTCTACTGCTAACACGAGCATCCGCATAACATAAAGTTAATGATTATGGCTTACAGCGCAATTTTACAGGCAAATTTGGGTTAACCAATTTAGAATTCGTCCATGATCGTCCTATATACAAGATCGTGGCATAAGGTTACATTCATCTGTTACTAAATTTGTATGTCACTGTCGTATGCGTGGCATTCGTACGATAATAACGATATGCAACCTTTGGAATTGAATCATGATTTGAAAAATCAAACAAAGTGAATTTTTATTCTGTAACTTTAGCTTAATGTTATGGTACTGAAGTAAATAAGAAGGTTTGCTTAGTGCGCGTGTATTTTAGACGCACGTGCAGTTATTATCGTATAGCTTGGTTGCATGTGCCGGGAATTTTTTTTTTTTTTTTAAGATACGTTTCCAATAGTATATATGCGGTGTAATCTTTTTTCCGTCGATGATATAGTTTCATTGAAATTCAGTTGTAGAATCAACGCTTTGATTTAGTTTTGAAAAATTGTTCTTAACTTGCAGTTAGTCTTTTGTACTGTACTTTTACAGTAATAAGGTTATTTTTGAGTATTAATACTTTAGAGTAACTTCTGTGTTCGAAGTTTGGTATGCACTTGTTATCAATTACTGTAAGGTGTTCCGAAATTTTTGGAGAACTTAATTGATGTTCATTTGTTACAATTGTATTTAAATTACGCAAGTGCTTTCAAACATGCTGCTAACATAAATATTACCGCGTCATTCGGAACAAATTGATCCAATACCTGTTCCCTGTGCCACTCTTTTTTACTTGGAAGAACTTATTGAATGTGATGAAGTGCAGACTTTAGACAGCAGGGCACAGCCAGACAGTCATTTACCTTTTGAAATTTCACACTGCCTACATTAGTGTTGGAGGGCTCCCGTCCCAGTTGTGCCTTTGGTCCAGAATTTTCTAAATCAAGCCCCGATTAAAAATAGTATTGCAACAAACTCGCAACAAAATAGGATTTTCACTTTAAAAGGTAGCTTTAAGATAATAAATATCCATAACCACGCTTATTATCTTGTTCATAAACAATTTAGAAGATTCAAAAATGTTTTCACATTAATGAATTAAAGTAATCACTCGTACAAAATTTAATCGATGAAATTATTAATTAAACTAACGATCTTGAACACAAAAGCATTAGTTTTTTGGAAGAAATATTTTAAAAATCATTCAATCTTCTGCAGAAAACTCTAGTAGAAATGAAATTTAAATTCATAACTTGGTAATTTTTAATAAATTTTAGTTAATTTGGTAAATTAATGGCCGATCGTTCGACATTTCAATATTTGCCACGTAAGGGATGAGGGCCACTCAGTAGTTGTTGCACTTATCTGTTTACCTAAATGCAAAATTAAGAAAATTTAACATTTAAATGCTTCGCTTCTTCCAGAGTTCTTCGTTAGCTGCGATAAATTGACTTCAAAAGATCCGAATTGCTTATAAGACTATGGTTGTCTTTTCTGCTCCTGTATTTACACCAGTTGGTACATCCTTAATTAGAAGCAATGGATTTCTTCCTTGCTGCTCTCTCACGACTACACCAGCCGTTTTGGCTGTGCCTATAGTTAAAAGAACATGGTAAGTGTCAAATTTATCAGAAAAGTAAATTGCAGGTTATTTAACTTCAAAGCAACTAGTATTTTATTGGAGTATTTGTCCTTGAAAGATATTGGTTTCGCGAAATTTATCAAAGGCCTATGTATTGGAATCAATAGACCAATAACTGTTTTATTCCAAATCATAAGTAAATATTTAGAGCATTAAAAATTTAGTTTCTTTTTCGCACAGTCTAAATTTCCCAATCCTTTAGATTCTGTGTATCGCAGCATTTTCGATGTTGTGCACTAACTCTACAAATATTCTGTGCAAAATCAACAAAACCTCAGTTATTAGTATGGTATACAGCGGTGTATGAAATAAGCCGAAAATGAAAGCATTAGAGAACGGCGTCCTCGACTCCACAATTGTCCTATAAAAAGGGCCCGATTACCGAAAAATCTTAAAGCTTGAGCTTCACCTCAAAATTATAAGCATATTTAAACACCTCGTGGAAAAAGTAATTTTAACTTCCAGTTTATTTTAAAATGCATTTTTAGATTTTATGCCCCAAAATACTAAATGCTATAGTCAATAATGCTTTATTACTGACCATTTATTTTAAAGTTATTGCTTATTTTCGATTTAAGCATTTCAGTTCTAATTGAAAACAAACTTTGTTAAATTAATCTTAAGACAGATTAAGAATTTAAAATAAATCTAAAATTCTCGGAGTGTTTGCAGTCTTGATGTCCGGTATGGGAGAATGTTCCCTCATTAAACTTTAAGGTTGAATCTAAATTTTAATTTAGATATTTCAGACTTTTTGAAATCTGGTAGTCAGTTTAACAAAGCTTCTTTGGATAGACTGAACTAGAAAATTTTTCGAATATCAATTGTTACACAAAATAGCGGGAACAAAGCCTATTTTCATTGTAAATAAATTGGTCTTGGGCTAAATCCACGCTTGAACAAATAAATTGCATATACTCGTGATACTTCAGTTTCATTGTATGAAAGACACTTTTAAGAAAGTAAAATTCTAATTTCAGCAATGTGGCGTTGGTGTGGCAACTAATCTTCTACAAGCTGTTCTCACGTTTTTCCCCTCATCCGTGGAGTCTGGTTTCAGTGCAGTCAAAACCATCAGGCAGATGGCATACTTTCGTGGACTCTGCGAAAGTGAGGTTTGCCTGCGAGGTAAGTCTAAATTCTAGTATACTACTTATCCGACTTAGCAAATTTTAAACTTTCGGTTTTATTCAATTAGTTCTCTTGTAATTAAATCTTGCAACAAAGTTATTTGCCTGCTTTTTAATACAGTTTATCATGAATTACCTTCACAAAGATTGTCTTACATGAACGGAATTTTGCTTTTTAAATGTAATAAATGGGAGACCATGGGTATACATTTCTTTTCATTCTGTTGTCAGTGGACCCGGTGGTCATTAAAGTCGTAAAACTAGTACAAATAATGCCCTTTTACCCCTGCAGTGTATCGAAAGATGAGAACCGGATAAAAGCCTTAAATTTAAGTGGTAACTGAAGAAGCGTTGTAGTGATACGAATTTTTGGGGTGACCTGCCCTCCTGGAGTTAAATTTAAAATTCGTATTCTATGCATGAAATTAAAATTTGCAGTTTGTTGCATGTAAATCGGTGAACTAGAACTCGTTTCGAGTTTCAACATTGTTTAATAAAGCGCTTATAGGCCTCTGACGAAATATTGTCGATTTCTCTTAGCAGACTTAATTACATTATTTTTGACGCCAAATTTAGCGGTATTTCTCGAAAATGTCGCCAAGCTTGGCAACATCTGGCGCCGTTTCATTAATGGATGGCTGAAATATTTGCTTTCTAACATAAGTATTACGCAATCAAGGTTCGCGATTGATTCGGGATTTATAGAAATGGTATCGTGTGAAATTGCTAGAAATTTCGGAGAGGATGTACAAGGACGACAGATTACGTTCCAGCCATATTAATTGTTACAAAATTTGCTAGATGTTTATTTGTAAATTATGTGTAACTGTGGATGGTCTGTAAATTATGTTGAACGTCACACGACTTAAATATTACCGGTTTATTTTGTCAATCGGCAAATGAAGTTTAGATTTCCATTTGCTATTCACGCACAAGATTTTGTTAAATTAGACAGGAATCGCAGTGTATAAATGACTTTTTTTTGATTGTTAACTCGTTTGGAGATGTTTTCTTCAATGCAGCGGTTCTCAAACTTTTAACGTCCCGCTCCCCCCAATAAAGGCTAACTTACAGTAGCGCGCCCCCGTATCTCATTTTTCAGCATACATTCAGTTTTTTTAATATTTAACAATGAACATTTAGTCAAATTTACTACAAAATGTTATCAGTAAAGTTGAATGAACATTTTAGGCGAAAATAGATTTTTGAGTAAAAATGAGAGTAAATAAGATGATTTAAAAAAAAAACATGCATCACTACTTGCTCTTTGGTTTTCGCCCCCCCCCCCCCTGCAAACGCTCGGCACCCCTTTGGGGGGGGCGCCCCACAGGTTGAGAAACGCTGCTTTAATGGATAGTTTACGGAGTCGATCCTCTAGGACGGTGGATACCAACCTGTTTTTAATCGACCCCTTTAAGATTTGTCAAAAATGTTCGCGGCCCTTCTCTCCCATCCGTCATGTTTGACCAATAGGGGGAAAAAATAATGAAAAAATATATCTTGGGATTTAAAATTGATATCTTTTTGTAACGTACTGATTATTAATAGGATGATTGAGGTTTCATTTGGCTGGCATGTTTTGCTATTCTTGGCTGAATATTGGTCAAAGCCAACCGCATATTATTTTGGACATCTAATTTATTACTGGCTTTTGTCTTAATCTGCAAAAGAGTTGAAAATCAAACTTCATGCAGGTTAAGTGGATGGAAATGGCACTAACATTTGACACGAAAGCTTGGAATTATTGGACATGAGTGGCGCATAACACACCAAAACCGAGTTAACGATTTTTCTTGGTATAAATCACTTGCTGAGAAGTCATTTTGCACAATTTCAAAAATTCATCCTGCACTTCATCAGGAATATCGGCGACATCTAAAGATGTGCGAAATGGATTTCTCACCAGTGCCGACGCTTGTTCATTGTGAGCTCTGGGATATATCTGAATTTCAGGTATAAGGGCTTTAAGCTGGTTACTGATGTCTGTCCTTAAATTAACTGAAATTTCTATTTTCGATTCTTCTGCCTTAGTGCATTCGTTTTCAAACATGGTTAACACTCCTAGATTCACTTTACGTCAGTTTTCGTAGCTTTGATACAAATACCATGATGAGAGTAAAGATTTTTATTTTTTCAAAGAAAAAAGGGCGAAAGAGTGTCGTGGCAGAGAAACGTGAAAATCGGTTTGAGGTGACCACCCAAAAAAGGCATGGCGACCCACTTGGGGGTCGCGACCCTCCGGGTGGGAACCACTGCTCCAGGAGGACCCAAGAGATGGAGCGGCATTGTTCTGGGCATGGTTCTCCCGCTAGGGCCTGACCACGATGTTGGAAAGATTTCCTTAGCGAATAAATCGATCTTTCCCACTCATGACGTCACATTTCAAAAGAGCTGTGTGTCATCACGAAGGTCTCGGAATCACTATCGGAAATGCCACCGTTTTATCCCGACGGTCAATACAGGCGAAAAACTCTTTCAGATACAGAGGAATAAGTTGGATTTTTAATTGCGCGGCTATTTATAGAATTTGACTATCCGTGAGGGAGAACATCACTGATGCACTGAGTTAGCATCGAAGTGGGGTTCCTAGAGGGTTTTTAACTGGAAGCGAAAACCAGTTTCGGGTGGGCTTCCTCCAGTAGGCAACTACCTAATCATATCTGTAGCCATCTGTTCTTCGTATCTTGGTGTACAATTAATTTCTATTTGCAAGATTGTTCTAGATTTCAAACTGAATTCGATGCTCTTTAGGCGTGTGGTCATGGCTGGACGTCGATGAAAGGCAGAATAACCTTTTGGTGCTCTTTTTCTAACAACTCGGGAATTGTGGCTTATCGTCTTTATGGTCAACAGTGTGATAGTTGCCAAGGCGACAGTTATGAACCTGCTATGTGGTATCCAGAAGAAATTGAAAAAGTAAGCAATTCTAGAATTGCATTAAATATTTTCAGCAACTCTACTAACTTACTAGCATTTATCAAACTAACGCAAGGACGTACCCAGGGGGTGGTCCACTGGGTTCGGACCCCCCCCCCCCGAAATTTCAGTTGTTAACAAAATAATGATGACGTCTTTGTGAAAAATTCTGCCTCTTTCACCGTTTGGACCCCTCTGGAATATTTTTCTGGGTACGTCCCTGAACTAACGAAACACTAGAATAGTATTCTTCAGAGATTTAATTCTGTAAGAAGTCATTTAGGAGGTTTTTGCTTTAACCTTCCAACTTTTAAAAAGAAAAGTAAAGCTTTAAAAAAATTCTGAAAGACCGTAAAGGAAAATAGCTTTCTTTAATATGAAGGATTTTTCTCCGAAAGCTGTCGCAAAAACTCGCACTTTTCATTTTAGCATTTTGACATATTACGGAAAATCGCTATCGGAAAATGCGACCGTATCTTAAACCCTGACTTATTTTCATAATGCTTGGCTTGCTTGCTCAAATACGGGGCTAAGAGATATCCTGTAAGGATGCTTAGGGCTTCACATAGAAACAGACGGAATTTTGCTATATAAAAATGTTTTTATAATCTCTAAAGATGTCTGCCTTTTCAAACACTGAAGATGTTTGAGTAAGTTTTACCAGAACATGTTATCTCAAGGTAAAATGGTACTTCCCACCAAAAAAACCTATAAGCATAAGGGGGGTTACGTTTGTATTTCCTTACCGTTAGGCATATCAGTTTAACCTTTGATTAAAATACTGAATGTGGAAAATTGAAACTTATCGGAGCATATACACTTAAATTTGGACATACTTCAGCAAATATTCAAATACAAAACTATGAAGGCAAAATGAGCTGATTGGAGACTCTCAAATCTGGGGTCGGAGATACTCTATTGACATACAATAACTTTTGCAAATAAACATTGTAGCTTAAAATTTTATTGACAAATGATAAATGCTGCGAATTACTAATAGAATTTAAACACTTTGTACACAATGACCACAAGATTCGAATGAAAATGCTAAAATAAATTTGTCTCAAGCCAGAATGCTGTCGGTGAATATTGAATGTAGTTTTAAAATTTGTGATACTGCCATTAAAATCCAAACTCATTGCTTTGTAGGTTCTTCTAAATATCTTCAATCGAGTGGCTCATGTGTTTTACGGGTGTGCCCGGCCACCTATTCAACTAAGCAGAAGACCAGGAAAGCCCAAGAATCCTCACAATTCAGAGAAGTGTCAAGCTTGTAAAGACGGGGTTTGCGCGGAACGCAGATAAGCATTGCGGCTGTACCTCGATTGGAAGTACTTTGTCGTAAAATTCCTTTATCAATTTTTATACTTATAGTTTTAAGCCTAATAATGCAAATTTAGGAAAATTATTTACTTTAGAGCCAAAATCTGACAAATAAGTTGACTTAAAAGCCTTATGAACTGCAGCCATGCCGAAATAAAATGCCAACGCTTGAAATATTTGAGATTTTAATATTTTTAATGTAGACGGCAGTTATTACGCCTATTCGCATGAGACTGGGAAAATGGCGAAGGACTAGTAAAGTCAACTGTCTATGCTGTGAATATTATTGGCTTATTTGCATGTAATAAAAACTTTTAACTTCATCGATGAATATATTGTACATTATCTTTTTTTCACTAAGCCATTAACAATTTTGTTTCAGTAGCAAGTTTGCTGCTTTAATGCTTAATAAATCAATTTTGTTGACTTGTGTGTTATTTTATAATTGACCATGAGCTAGATCTCGGATTAAATTGGTTCAGAGCTGGAAAAGAACATTACTTGTAGCAATTACTAAGAATATCATATCGAATCAGATTTTGCGTAACGTTTGAAACTAAAGAGAAATGCAGTTAATGACATTAATGGGGAAATGAACACTTAAAATGTCTCCTGAGATATCCCTTACATGAAAGACTGTTGGGTTTTCAATGTTTTCAAGACTAAAGCTGCCTTGATAATATGCAGTTGCGATGCTTAATCTATAATTACCCGATTGCATTATCTGTTCAGTCTTAAATTTTTGGAAAATAGTGGAACATACGCAGTTTCTCCGTAAATTTGAAAAATTTCTCATTAAATATGTAAATAAATCACAGGACAACAGCTTTAAAACACGGTTGGGCAAAATGTAAGTTTGAGAAGCTGATTAGACTGTCGGTCTAAAATTATGAAACAATTGTTGATCAGTTAACTCCAAATTTTAGATTAATAAAATGTAATTATTTTATAATTGTATTAATCATTCATAGTTTGAAAACTAGACGAAAATTTTTCAGTAAAACAGTGGCAAAGGAATTTTTTGAAGGGAGGGATTTTTTAGTTAAAAGTAATTAAAATTCAGAGTTTCTCTTGTATGAGTGTTAAGCTCAAGTAAAAATACTGTCTAAATTTGGATATTCATATGGGCTACACAGTGGTCCCCAATATAGCACGCAAGTTTTTTACAGAAATGAAACATGACAATGCTGTCTATGGGGAGAATTCTTAAATTGTGCTTAATAAAATGAATTTATCGATTTAGTCGAAAAAATATAGGCGTTTAAAACTTCGGATTTACGGCTCATCTGTACATTATGGAAAGGTTTTTAAGGATTTAGGGAAAATGCACGAATTTGATAATTAAATAGAACTGTCAGACACTGATGTTATGTGTTACCATGTACATTATTTTAAACTTTTCAAATTACAAAATTGAAATTTGAAATTAGCAACACCTGTTTACCATTAGAGGATGGTCGGAAAAGAAATATAACCAGACATCTTGTGTTTTGGCATTTGCCTAAAAAAAGCAAAAGCCTATTTTTCATAAGTATTCTTATTATGTCATGTCTGTTTCCTTAATTAGTTGTACAAAATATACACCGAAGAGCCATTACATTATGGTCACCCACACTTTTTTCATAGAACTCGTCTGGATGACATGGAGAGCACGTAATTAAGTGGGAATGGTATTTAACTGTTGCTGGAGAAGGTAAGGAATCATTCTTGCACTTGCATTTGTGAGTGATGGGAAAGGCTGTTGATTTAAGCGAATGGGATAGAGGGCAGATTGTAATGGCCCCAAAGACTCAAAAGGGATATCGTCGAAACTGCATGATTGGTCGGTTGTTAAAGATTTGCCGTTGTTAGTGTTTATAAAAAGTGAATTAATGACTGTGGAACCAGCAATAGACTCAAAGATGCTGGGGGTCCACGCATCATCAAAGAAAGAGGGTGCCGGAGACTGTCCCGCCTAGTACAGCAAAATCGGGGACAGTGGCTCAGCTGGCAGCCGAATACAATGCAGGTCCAACTACAAGCGTTTCGTAAAGCAAAATTCCGTGGATACTGTTGGATATGGGACTGTGGAGTAGACGTCCCACTCTTGTGCCACTGCTTACCAGCGTCATTGTCAGCTGCACGTACAGTGGGCACGGGAACATAGAAACTGGACCACGGATATGTAGAAGAGTTGCTGATAGGATGTATCCCGGTTTCTTCAACACATTGATGGTCGTTTCAGGGAACTCAGTCTTCCAGGAGAACAGTTGCTCCCCTCTCCCCGGCAGCTCAAAGCTGAAATACCACAATGTTCCAGTATCTCGACTTCTGTGGCCGTTGCGTAAATATTTGGTAACCTGTATCCAGTATTTACCAAGAACTCGTGGCATCCACGCGCTGGCGAGTTTTTTGAAGGCCAAAGGAGGCGCAACGCTTCTTTGAGTAGATGGTCATAATGTAATGGCTTTTCGGTGTATTTATTTGTTAATTCAATTGATTATAATTTAATCATTAGATTTTTAGTCTAAATTGTCTCTCTCCATGTTCTTGTGGAATTATTTAGACCCACGAATTTTTGTTCTTTGAAATGTCATGTCTGTTATTATAAGACAAGAAAAAAATTTCCAAAAAATAAAAATATTTTTAAATGGAAAAGACTATATATGGACAAAAGGACTCCATACTTATGTAATATATCACATTTTCATTATTTTGTGCTGAACATAAGTGTAATCTTAAAATGCCTGGCAACAGACATCAGATCTTTATAAAATCTGATAACTGAAAAATCCTAAAAAAAATGAATAAAAGAAAAAATGCATGAATAATACTCAAATAATGAGCAAAAACAAGATTTTTTTAAATTATGGGGGAAAATTGCTTTTTTTTTTGTACTTCTTAAATTTCCAAACGGCACCAAATTTTGAAAATGACTCGCTGTTGTCAAAGAATAGAGTAGATTCTTGACTTATGCGAGGGATCCGTTCCAAGAACTCCCGCGTAAGGGGAAAATTTCGGATTGTGGGATTGGCTAAATATATACGATTTTTTTAAACTCGTTACGCTTGTAACTATACTATTTTACACTTATAAACACCTTTTTTAAGCATTCCCTAACTATACATTACCACGAGTTCGTATTAGCATTAAGATAGACACATACTTGTGGGAAAAACTTGCGTAGAATTCAAAGCGCGGAAGTGAAATCGCGTTGTAGCTCGAGTCCACTATGTTTCACGATCAAGGCCCTTGATGAAAGGGGCGGAGCCTCACCCCATCACTTACAAATTCTGTTAAACTTGCCAAAATTAGAAAACCTTGTTGGCAAAAGTAAAAAGTTGGCAATATAGTAGATAAAAAAAATAAATTGATAAAAACCGATATTTGACTTGGTAGTTTATCGACATCTCCCCTTGAGAATGTCGTAGCAGTGGTCTTGCCTTCTACCTCCCCCTCTACCGTCAACACTCGAATAATCTGTAAAACTCAGCAAAATTAGATACCTAGTTGGCAGACTTGGTATATATAAAAAAATTTTAACGAAAATGATTCACTTACCATTTCTGGTGCACTTGACAAAATTGCACAAACCCATTTGGCAAAAGTACGAAATTGGCAATATAGTTGATAAAAAATAAGTTGGTAAAGACTGATATTTGACTTAGCAATTTATCGACATCCCCCCCCCCCCCAAAAAAAAAGCCCTGTTCACCATTCCATATACAGTGGAATCTGCTTAAGTGACCACCTTCATAAAGAGACCACCTGTCTATAGTGACTACTTTTGTACTCAGTTTCACTTTACAACCACCACACTTTGCCATGTTTGTAAAGTGACCATCTTTGTAAGGTGACCACAGTTTTGTTCTTCCCGAAAGTATCTTATTAGAAAGGTTCCATGGTATGTGTATGCGTGCGTGTATATCCTACTAATATGTAAATGCCAATGTATGTTTGTTACTCTTTCACGCTGAAACTGTTTGACGGATTTGGATGAAAATTGGAATAAAGACAGTTATGGTCCTGGATTAGCAAGCATTTAATATACATTTGTTAGAAACCCACTGTATCACGTGACTGATGCTCTATCAACGTTAAATGATTCAAACATAACATATTATCGTCTGCAACGTCTGATTTGTATAAAGAATACACCTGAATAAGTTTTTGAAACTTTCATTCAGTTCGACTTGTGCATTTTTCTGCGCAGCTTTTTTCCATTCTATTTCTATTGTATTACATCCAGAAAAAGGATGTTTTGGAATATCAATTTTCATTTTGGATACTTTCCAACTTAATGGAATGAGGAAAGGAAGACGCATGGATTATGATACTCTTTTAATTTAGTATATAGCACTTTAGTGCGTATTTAAAATCTGAAAGTGTTTCATATTTTCTTCTTGTTTGTTTTTATTTCCGTTTTTTGATAACGGGCAATATATCCAGAAGCTCTTTAGAATTAATATAGGACGAAAATAGTTTGTACTTTTTTGTAGGTTTCTATCATCAAATCATCTTATTTTTGTAACCAGGGGCGGCCCGACACGGTAAGCATCGCATTGGGGCGCCGGCTTCAAAGGGGCGTCATTTCGAACTCAAAAACTAAGAGCATAAAAGGGGGCGTCTTTTTTACGTTAGCAGGGGAGTCACTTACCCTAGGGCCGCCCCTGTTTGTAACAATCTAAATTTTAAATTCCATTCAGAGATTTCAATGACAAGGAAGCCGGTGAAAAACAGGATTCTCTCCGAACAAAATTTATTAAGATGGCGAATCAACTGGTCGCCGGAAGCGGCTAGTATATATATAATGCGTGTGTGTGTGTGTAAAATACACATACATATAACCAGGGTTCCTTGATATATATCACGATATATAGCAGATATTTATTTTAAAATAAATAAAACTCGACTGTTCGAGCCACGTCAGGGGAGACTCCCCTGAACCCCCGTAATTTTTTAGTTTCATTATTGCCATATTAAAACGATATTAGCTGACTAAGTCATTTTATCTCTCATCTTTCGTGTATTTCGCCTGGTAACCCTATTTGAAATTTTTATGATTGTAACCTATTTATAGAAAAATACATGTATATTCTACAGCTTACGAAATATTGTAACAATAGATTAAAGCTGTTGTGAACTAATAGAATATAAATATATGTAAAATTATGCCTCATTTTTCTGCCGCTTTTTTGGGACACATTTTTTGGACAATTTTGAATAAAGGGGGTTAGAGATAAAAGGACATTAATAATATTTTTCATGTTTTGAAATGAAGCTTGTAAAATTGATAATGGCATTTCTAGCTTAGTAAATGACATAATTTTAATGGTTAACTGTTCAAGTTATAGATGTTTTAGGACACATTGCAATTGCTTTAAACGAAGTCCAAAGTAATTGATACACGACTGCACAATGTGTGGAAATTTTGTGCAGATTAAAGCAAAATTAGAAGTGTATGTTGGGAAAAAAGGTAAGAAAAAATTCTCAAAAAGAGAGAAAAGGGCTTTATTACCAGCAGATTTGTTAGACCACTGATATTGTGTGAAAAAATTAAATGAAAATCAAACCTACATTGCTATTACTTTATACATTCTGTGGATAAAGAACCTTTACCTATGGCTATGATTTTAAGCCAAACAGCCCTTTTCTAAGTTTTAAGTTTCAGGATGAATTCTTGAAAGCTGAATGTATAGCTCGGTGGAATTCCGTTGCGGTAGAGGATCATACGAAAGATTAAACTTCTAGGCTATTAATTACTGCTAGTCCTTTGGTAGCTGGGTTAGAAAGACCGTTTTCTAGCTTTAAATTAATCCAGGTCAAACTACAGAATCAGTACGAGACTGGGAAAAAAAATACACAGGAAAACTCCATTTTTTTTGTTTACTATTTTTAATACAAAGGAACAAGAAAGGCAAACAGTAACCAAAGACATCACTTACAAAAACACTTTCGTGTTTTTGATTCGTTTTTTACTTACAAGAAAAGTCTTTTTCGTGCAAAAATTTGCCTGTTATCTCTAAAAAGCTACATATCAGTATTAGTGTGATTTTGCAAGACCCCCATAAAATAAATGTTTTTTAAATGTTTAAACGAAGACTAAGTTGGTATAAACATTTATATACTTGACATGGATTACTTTCCCTAAACTCACATAGACTGTAATGCCTTGAAATTGTTTTGAGTTGGGCGCTACCGGTATGCTAACCCAACCTTCAGACGAAACAGCGGTTTAAGAACATGGTTATGGGAAAAATACACGGTTTGCGAACACAGTTCATGAACACGGTTCAGGAACAATACTAACACATGGTCGCTCAATGGATTCTAACCCTATCTTCAGATGGAAAACGGTTTACGAACACTGTGTTAGAAAAGTACAAAAGAAAAAAGGAAAAAAAAGCAGGGATCCGTAACTTAACGTAATGTGCGTTATAACCAATTCGTTATTCGTTACAAATCATAACGTTACTCATACCGTAACTTTCAAATAGTTCTTCACGAAATAACGTTATAATCTATAACGTTAATGATTTGAGAAATCAGTATTCGGTTACTTGACCCAAGAGTGCTCGGGAAATAACGTTATATTTAATAACGATATTCAACGTACACTTAATATAACGTTATTCTTTTCTGTGCTATATATAATAACTCTAAGAACAGTAACAGAATGCATTCGGTTAATCATGTTAACCGTTTAGTTTATAACGTTAAACTCACATAACTATTTGATAACGATACAGTATCAATTAGTTAGAATATAACCTTTCGTTCAATAACAATTTAAATACGGTATGAGACCATAACGTTAAAGGAACAGAACGACATCTTCATACCGTTATAACGCAATAACGAAATGCCATTCATATTGACACAATCCATTACAAAATATAACAAATTGGTCCAATATATTTAAATATTGTATAAGATGTAACCGCTGGAGTAACCTAAAAATTTTGATCCGAATCATCGGCTTTTCGGGCTGAGAGGAGGGTGAATGAAAGGTAAAAGTATTGAGTGGGTTCACCACCCGGACTCGTGCTCCGTACATAAAACACAGGATACATGCAAGGACTGATTTTCAGCATGGCATTCGGGGCGATTGCCTGGGCCCCCAACAATAAGGGACGCTCCCAAATAAGCCTTTAACTTGCACATTTTGAATTTAATTTAAAATGAACAGGGTAGATACTAACAGTGGCGGATTCAGAAAAAATTCTGGAAGTGGCACAAAACATTTGGCTCATATTTCTGGTAAATAAATTCACTTGAATTTAAAAACGAAGTCAATATTCTACACTGTAATTTTCAGGTGATACGTGTTCCTGTGTCCCTCCCCCCACTCTGGATCGCTGACAATATATATTGAAGAGGATTTTTTTCATTTTTTTTTAAAGCTGCTACTTCAGCTAGATTATTTTATTGAAGTGTTGGGGTTCAAAGATAATTTTTCGTACTGTGATTGTATTACCTTTTATTTTTTAATAATGTTTGTCACTTTTTTACAATATTAAAAAAATTGTTTAAAGTGTGAATGTCCAGCGTTTTGTCCTATTCTGCGGCTGTCAATCTAACAGTGTTGAGTTTTGGTCGCTTTTATCCAGTTACAGCGTGAATACACGTAACCCTTTAAAATGTCCTTCGACCAAGGCACCTCCTCTCTTTGGCAGATAGCCCTTGCGTAGATTCGCCACAATACAATACAACAGAATTCGATGCAGGGTGGTTTGCCCGTTTCAAGTCTGGTGACATTAGCTTGGAAGATAAGCCAGGACGAGGTCGACCATGGGATTTTGACGACCAGGCACTTTTGGCAGACTGGAAGGGAGCAAAAGCTGGGACTGTTCCGGCCGATGGGGAAAGGGAAAAACGCCTGATAATTATGCACCGACCTAATAATTTTAAAAGTTAAAATAATTAGTAGTTGTTCTTTCTTTACTTTAAAGAAATGTAAAAAAGTGACATACCGATGTTGACACCGCCCCTGGAAAGGTTAAATTGTAGGTCTATTTAAAAAAATTTTTTTTAAAGGAAATGTGAGTTAAGGGCTTAGCTAGGGGTACGTATCCTCCCAACACCGAAATTTTTAGATCAGTCAGTGTTAGCATTCGATGCAGGTATGTGAGTATGTGTATATCGTATGTGAGTATTTTGCTGAGGCAAATCTAAAAGACGGGTATCTGCTTAGCGGGGGGCGTTGCCTTGGGCGAGGTCTTTTTCAGAAATTCGAAGCATATTCGCGTAACATCTGGCAAAAATCGCCCAAAACTTCAGACCGTTAGATAGACGCAGTTGCCTGGAAGTCTGGATTTTAATACTTTAGCAATCCACCATACTCAATGTTTTATTCATTTGGCACGATGCGACCTCATAAGCATTTAGATTTTTATGTCTTGCGAAAATTACGTTTATTTATACACAACTCTAATGCATAGCTCCTTCCAAAGAAACTACTCTCTGCACTGTCGCAAGATAGTGGAAAGAAATCCGGAATCACTGATCTAGTGCTATCAGGAATGTTAATATATTTGAAAAGACATACGGTTTTACGTGTTATGTAACATCATATGTAATATCATTGATCTCATGAACTCCAATTATGTACCAATCATCCATTACTTTTATGTTTTTTCTTGTTTTTTTTTTTTTTTTTTTTTTTTGCATACCATTTCTTTTTTGAAGAAAGGGGGGGGAATGATGTTGAGTGCGGAGATAGTACTTTCTTAATGTGCATGCAAATTATGTCTTCCCTCCCCCTCCCCTTGAAGGAAGTCTGCGTACGCTACAGTGGCGCGTGGATGTACCCATACATTACGTTAGCCATACTGCTCAAAAGGGTTATAATTAAAGGTCCAAAAAAAATAAAATGGTGCAAAACTATGAAACTGCTACGATAAAAAAAAATATATTGCTATTACGCAAATGTGATGACTGATTTTCGGAATACTATTTTGTCATTTCTCTCATGTGCCAATGATCCTCATCTTTAAGTCTATCGCATTTTTACTTTCCGAACATATATGGAAAGTATTGTAATCATGAAAATATTCGACTTTTAAGATTTTCATGTATTTACACGTTTTCGGGCATTAATTCATTTATTTTGTTTTTGCGGTGATGGATTTGTGTACGTAAGCAAACACGATAGCTCTTAAATAGTGCATTTGATTGAGCTGAAATTTTGTACATATATTATAGACCACCCATATTTATTTTCGCGTGTACAAAATGCGTAGTTTTTTACAAGGCTGCAAAAAGAATTTAATACATTGGGCGGGAGTTCCTGAAAGTGCGCTAGCGTTTATTGAGTATTTCAGTATTTTGTGTTATGGCAAGCCTACACGAAGGGCATCTACCCACGGGAGAGGGAGACTTGGGCGGGCCTTGACGAGGGGACCTTTTTAAGGGGTTCTAACACGTATTTACTTTTATATGCATGCAGATAAAACCGCCTGAATCTCTACATCCTTTGATCGACAGCCACGCAGTATGCCCCAACGCGGGACCAGTACACTTTGGCTGTCTACCATACTCATTGTTTTAACGTTAGTTCTAAACGGTGTATTTGATTAAGCGAAAATTATGTATATTGTAGATCTCAGGCACATGACCGGCAAATATTTTGGTGTGTGCACAGCTTATAGTTTGTTAACAGGGTTGCAAAATAGGATTCTTATGCATTATTATGGTCTATAGACACAAATAATTTAAGGCGTACTAGTGTCTAAATGGTGCATTCGTATAAGTTCAAATTCAGTATGTATATTGTAGGTCTCCGTTTTACGTTACACAGGATACATGCAAGGACTGATTTTCAGCATGGCATTCGGGGCGATTGCCTGGGCCCCCAACAATAAGGGACGCTCCCAAATAAGCCTTTAACTTGCACATTTTGAATTTAATTTAAAATGAACAGGGTAGATACTAACAGTGGCGGATTCAGAAAAAATTCTGGAAGTGGCACAAAACATTTGGCTCATATTTCTGGTAAATAAATTCACTTGAATTTAAAAACGAAGTCAATATTCTACACTGTAATTTTCAGGTGATACGTGTTCCTGTGTCCCTCCCCCCACTCTGGATCGCTGACAATATATATTGAAGAGGATTTTTTTCATTTTTTTTTAAAGCTGCTACTTCAGCTAGATTATTTTATTGAAGTGTTGGGGTTCAAAGATAATTTTTCGTACTGTGATTGTATTACCTTTTATTTTTTAATAATGTTTGTCACTTTTTTACAATATTAAAAAAATTGTTTAAAGTGTGAATGTCCAGCGTTTTGTCCTATTCTGCGGCTGTCAATCTAACAGTGTTGAGTTTTGGTCGCTTTTATCCAGTTACAGCGTGAATACACGTAACCCTTTAAAATGTCCTTCGACCAAGGCACCTCCTCTCTTTGGCAGATAGCCCTTGCGTAGATTCGCCACAATACAATACAACAGAATTCGATGCAGGGTGGTTTGCCCGTTTCAAGTCTGGTGACATTAGCTTGGAAGATAAGCCAGGACGAGGTCGACCATGGGATTTTGACGACCAGGCACTTTTGGCAGACTGGAAGGGAGCAAAAGCTGGGACTGTTCCGGCCGATGGGGAAAGGGAAAAACGCCTGATAATTATGCACCGACCTAATAATTTTAAAAGTTAAAATAATTAGTAGTTGTTCTTTCTTTACTTTAAAGAAATGTAAAAAAGTGACATACCGATGTTGACACCGCCCCTGGAAAGGTTAAATTGTAGGTCTATTTAAAAAAATTTTTTTTAAAGGAAATGTGAGTTAAGGGCTTAGCTAGGGGTACGTATCCTCCCAACACCGAAATTTTTAGATCAGTCAGTGTTAGCATTCGATGCAGGTATGTGAGTATGTGTATATCGTATGTGAGTATTTTGCTGAGGCAAATCTAAAAGACGGGTATCTGCTTAGCGGGGGGCGTTGCCTTGGGCGAGGTCTTTTTCAGAAATTCGAAGCATATTCGCGTAACATCTGGCAAAAATCGCCCAAAACTTCAGACCGTTAGATAGACGCAGTTGCCTGGAAGTCTGGATTTTAATACTTTAGCAATCCACCATACTCAATGTTTTATTCATTTGGCACGATGCGACCTCATAAGCATTTAGATTTTTATGTCTTGCGAAAATTACGTTTATTTATACACAACTCTAATGCATAGCTCCTTCCAAAGAAACTACTCTCTGCACTGTCGCAAGATAGTGGAAAGAAATCCGGAATCACTGATCTAGTGCTATCAGGAATGTTAATATATTTGAAAAGACATACGGTTTTACGTGTTATGTAACATCATATGTAATATCATTGATCTCATGAACTCCAATTATGTACCAATCATCCATTACTTTTATGTTTTTTCTTGTTTTTTTTTTTTTTTTTTTTTTTTTGCATACCATTTCTTTTTTGAAGAAAGGGGGGGGAATGATGTTGAGTGCGGAGATAGTACTTTCTTAATGTGCATGCAAATTATGTCTTCCCTCCCCCTCCCCTTGAAGGAAGTCTGCGTACGCTACAGTGGCGCGTGGATGTACCCATACATTACGTTAGCCATACTGCTCAAAAGGGTTATAATTAAAGGTCCAAAAAAAATAAAATGGTGCAAAACTATGAAACTGCTACGATAAAAAAAAATATATTGCTATTACGCAAATGTGATGACTGATTTTCGGAATACTATTTTGTCATTTCTCTCATGTGCCAATGATCCTCATCTTTAAGTCTATCGCATTTTTACTTTCCGAACATATATGGAAAGTATTGTAATCATGAAAATATTCGACTTTTAAGATTTTCATGTATTTACACGTTTTCGGGCATTAATTCATTTATTTTGTTTTTGCGGTGATGGATTTGTGTACGTAAGCAAACACGATAGCTCTTAAATAGTGCATTTGATTGAGCTGAAATTTTGTACATATATTATAGACCACCCATATTTATTTTCGCGTGTACAAAATGCGTAGTTTTTTACAAGGCTGCAAAAAGAATTTAATACATTGGGCGGGAGTTCCTGAAAGTGCGCTAGCGTTTATTGAGTATTTCAGTATTTTGTGTTATGGCAAGCCTACACGAAGGGCATCTACCCACGGGAGAGGGAGACTTGGGCGGGCCTTGACGAGGGGACCTTTTTAAGGGGTTCTAACACGTATTTACTTTTATATGCATGCAGATAAAACCGCCTGAATCTCTACATCCTTTGATCGACAGCCACGCAGTATGCCCCAACGCGGGACCAGTACACTTTGGCTGTCTACCATACTCATTGTTTTAACGTTAGTTCTAAACGGTGTATTTGATTAAGCGAAAATTATGTATATTGTAGATCTCAGGCACATGACCGGCAAATATTTTGGTGTGTGCACAGCTTATAGTTTGTTAACAGGGTTGCAAAATAGGATTCTTATGCATTATTATGGTCTATAGACACAAATAATTTAAGGCGTACTAGTGTCTAAATGGTGCATTCGTATAAGTTCAAATTTCAGTATTATATTGTGGTCTCCGTTTTTCGTTACACAAAGGAAAACCCTGGGAAAGGGGGAGCCGGGGGGAAAAAAAATTTTTGGGGGGGGGGGGGGGGTGGGGT
>JAWZYV010020129.1:0-21297 GCA_038373885.1 Cheiracanthium punctorium | reverse complement strand
AAATTTAAAAAGCAATAGAAAACAGCCAATCAAAAACAACATATTTTTCTAAATGAACATTAATATAGTTTTATCTATGGTCATAAAACAAATTAGGAGCCTTTTATAAACGCCAGCAGACAAAGATAGTACTGCATTAGTTATTTTTATATTTTAATTAATTATTTTGTAATGAAAGTTTCCTTTTAGACTAAAATTATTCTGTTTTGAAATAACTTTTAAAACTTAAATATAAAAAGTGTTGTACTATAAAGAAATCTTAATAACCCCCCCCAAAAAAAAAAATCAATAAAACCCACCTGGGTTGGGTTTTTTGAAACCCTGGTGAAAACACTGAAGATTCTCAGCCCTGATTAATGCTTAGGGCATTTTTGAACAAAATGTTATCAGTTTAGATGGCAATTTTGTAGCTTCTGTCATTTTTAAAAGATACGTCTGTATAAATTTTAAGGTACGGCAACATTCGTTCGGATATTCTATATTACAGCAATAATATAATGCGAACATAAGCATTATTGCTTTTACGAACCCAAGTACAGAAAGGACATTATCGTTTTCTACTACTATGTAGCACAAACAATCATTGTTGATATTGCCCAATGCTGCAACATGGGGAGTTTCAGGGCCAGAAATTTTTATTGTGGTTGGATCTGTTTCCAGTGGATATATTCGATATAATGACTCTGCACTCTTATCTCCCAACAAATGTGGCAACAGCATTAAAGCAGTAATTTCAGAACTATAGTTTTGTTTTAGAATACCATCAGTGACTGTTTTACCTTTTTTAACAAAATGGCTTGTTCTTTTACCCTTTCTGCACACAACTGCAGTTGCTGAAAAAATTGATTCTCTAACTCAAAACCATTTATTAATTTAAAATCTAAAAGAATACCAAGTTCTGAAAATAGCATTGGATATTCCTGTTTTAAATTTTCAATTAAACATTTTTGTGAGGCAAGCAACCTCCTGTCACTAAAAGTGATTACCATATTTTCGGCCACTGCCTCACAATCCTTATCCTGTATAGGTTTTTTAAATTCTTCAGCAAGGAATTGTTTGCTTCTTGTGCAAATTCCTTCTGGTGCAATTTCATGTGGGGCAAAGTTTACTTCTCCTCTGCGAGGAAGCTTTACACATTTTACTTTGCCAGCGTTATTAATGGCTCGTTTTAAGGGCCTATTTCTACGTTTAGCTTCCTCATTCATTTTATCATAAGTCTTCTGGGCCCAACCATGGTGTCTTTCTCCAATATTAGATTTAAGTTTTGGAAAGAGGGAAATAAGGTTATTTGCAGCCTGGTCTCTCTGATAAGCGGTTGGCTTAAGTGTGTACTTCATGATTTGACATGAAATGTGCCTCAGTAATTCACTTTTACATCTCCAAGTTAACATTCCTGTTACTAGCTGCTCTTTTAATTCATCTGAAAACAAAGCAATCGGCAGCTTGAATACTGCTGGCCATGGCTGCAGAAGATGCTGATTCATATCAAAAGACACTGAAATGAATATAAAGAATAAGTACGATACATTCTTACAACATTCACTTTAGAAAAAAAAAATGAAAAAAAAAATGCAAAAAAAACATTATTACTTCCCTAATTTGTTAACATTACTTCCCTACTAAGTTTAGACTTAGAAAACACTCGATTAGCATGAAATTAGAGTTAACACAGTTTATAATTAGCTACTAATTTTCTATTAGTGTAAATTGAAATTTCGATTAATACAGTTTTCATGTCTGCAAAAATGAAAATTTGGATAATGAAAATTATCAGTTAAATCCTTATTGTTTCTCAGTTTGATATCATTCACAATTAATTTCTGTTAAAATCAAGAACCATGTTCTCCAATAATTGCTACATCTCTAAAAATGCATTTTGTTAAAAGTTCCCCAGTAATGTGAAAACACATCACCATTGTTTAATTTAGTCACAACAGCTTTTAGACAGTTAGGAGTTATTAATTTCAAATACCGTATTTACCCGCGTATAAGTCGAGAAATTTTGGACCAAAAAAAGGCTTTAAAATTGGGGGGGGAGGGTTCGACTTATAAGAGAGTCCTTAATTTAATTTTTTTTTTTTTTTTTTTGTAATCAGAAGTCAAAAATGCCCTTATAAAAGAAAATTGTTCTCTTCCCGCATTCCATAACACAATGACTATAGCCTTTTAGTACGTATTTAAAATCTGAAAGTGTTTCACATTTTCTTTTGTTTTTTGGTCCAGTTTCCCACAAATGATAGAACTTCAACTTCTACTATCAAATCATCTTTTAACTATTGGGTTGGCAACTAAGTAATTGCGGATTTTGTTTAGAAAATCAAAGACAATTTTTTCATGGAACTAAATAACTTTATTCTGTAATGTATTGCCCATTTTGATCAATGACCTTTTGCCATCTTTCAGGCAGCATCATAATCCCACGTTCATAAAACTTCTGGTTTTTATTAGCAAAAAACTGAATCAGGTACGATTTGACATCATCATCATTATTGAAATTTTTACCATTCAAGGAGTTTTGTAAAGATCGAAACAAAAAGTAATCAGATGGTGCAAGGTCAGGACTATATGGTGGATGTGGCAAAACATCTCAGCCAAGCTCCAATAATTTTTGCCGAGTGACCAAAGATGTGTGTGGCCTTGCATTGTCATGATGGAATACAACACCTTTTCGATTTTTCAATTCGGGCCGCTCTTCTTCAACTGCATTGTTTAATTTCGTTAGTTGTTCAATGTCGACATCAGAATTGATCGCTCGGTTGGGTGGTAAGAGTTCAAAGTAGACAATTCCTTTGTAATCCCACCAAACTGATAACAAAACCTTCTTTTGATGAATATCAACTTTTGATGTTGTTTGAGTTGGTTCACCTGGCCTGCTCCACGATCTTTTCCGCTTGATATTGTTGTAAACAACCCATTTTTCATCGCCAGTTATCAATCGTTTTAAAAATGGATCATTTTCATTACGTTTCTTTAGCAAATCGCAGCTGTTAATGCGTTGCATTAAATGCGTTTCAGTTCGTGAGGAACCCATGTATCGAGTTTTTGCACATAGCCAAGTTGCTTTTAAGTGATTTTCAATGCATGCAGGTGATACATGAAGCTTCTCTGCCATCTCACGTCTTGTACTGTGACGACCCGAATCGATTATTGCTTTGATTAGAGCGTCATCAACTTCAACTGGACGACCAGAGCGTTTTTCATCTTTGAGAGAAAAATCACCAGAACGAAATTTGGCAAACCAATTTTGACACTGCCGTTCTTTTAAGGCTTCGTCACCATAAACAGCACATAACTTTTTAAGAGCTTGCGATGCGTTTTTCCCTTTGCGGAAATAAAAAAGCAAAATATGACGAAAATGTTCCTTTTGATTTTCCATTTTTCAACGAAGGCCAAGCGAAAACTACGCAACCTATCAAAGAACTTTTTTTACTGATTGACAGCTGAATTGTCAACTATCAAATAACAAAATGTGTTTTACATTTGTAAATCGTCTGCAATCCTAAAAATTCAACTGAATCCATCTATGAGTGAAATCCGCAATTACTTAGTTGCCAACCCAATATTTCTGTTAATTTTCTCAAGCGAATATTGATAAAAATTAATTTTTCAATAACTTTTTTATTTGATGTTCCCAATCAGGGGTCGATGCAGGTAAAAATTGGGTACATTTTGCAGCCCCTTTACAAAATTACAATCAATTAAAACGGCCCCTGCACAAAAATATAATCAATTAAAACGGCTCCTTCACAAAAATACAGTTCATTAAAATGACCCTTCCTTGGCATTTTACTCTACATTTTAATCTGTTTTACCAATTACTTAACAAAAAATGCGACTTTTATTAAAAATTAGTTTGAAAAATCATAAAAATAAGTGTCTTAAGGGGTCTTAGGAGGATTAAGATTTCAAAATATCGATTTTTCAATTTTAATTTCATTTGAAATAGTTACTTCTGAGCATTTTGATCCCAATTTCATTCAATAAATCCAACTAGAACCAGAGATACACATAAAAATGTTTTATGAAATCTTCATATTTGAATGCAATAAGGTCACTTTAAACTGTGTTTTCTCAAAACGCATTTTTATGAACTATCCGCAAGATAAACAAAATTTCTACGATTCGTATCTTCCCGAAATTTTGTATAGTTATAACCAGTATCAGTATCTATAGAATGAATTAATATTAAACGTGAGAGAGAAAAACTTTTGAAATTTTTAACAGAAATATAAGGTTAAAGTACGATTTTTTTCAAATTTCAATTTCAAATGCAATTTTAAAATTCTTAATGTGTACCTCCGGTTCTAGTTAGATTTATTGCATGAAATTGGGATCAAAATGCTCAGAAGTAACTAAGTTTTCAAATGAAATTAAAATTGAAAATCGATTTTTTTGGATTCTTAACCTTCTGAGGCGCAACCCTTTCCCAATGCCAAAAAAAAGGCAGCCGTTGCCATCGCTCGACTTAACTACCAGCAAGATGGCGGACGATTGAAACGTTCATTGCGTGCCACAGATCTAGACCCTTTTTTTGACACAGCTGGCTGTGCAGCGGCACAGCCAGCTGTCGTCAAAAAAAGGGTCTCTAGATCTGTGGCACGCGATGAATGTTTCGATCGTCCGCCATCTTGCTGGTAGTTAAGTCGAGCGATGGCAAAGATTGCCCTTTTTTCAGCATTGGGCAATCTATCCAGCTGTTCTCGCATTTTTCCATTTTTCAGCAGATGTCAGTGCTGTTAAAAATAATCGCGACCATTTTTTTACGGGAAATGACATGCTAAAAAGTAAAGGATTCTCATGGAGCTATGTCACCCGCCACTATTTTTATAGAAATCAAATCTATTCTTCGTGACTGGCAACAATCAGAACGTCAGAGTTGGGTGTTCCCAGAGCGGGATCACTGCGTGTTAAAGGGTTAATCCTCCTAAGACCCCTTAATTTACAAAATTAAGTATTGAAATTCACAAAAATGGAACCCTGGAAAAAATTTCTGGATCGACCCTGCCGATCGGGAGCATTGGTCAGAAAAAAGTTTAAAAAAACTTACAATGCTGGGTGCAGTAAAGCATTCAAAAAACCATTCTGGGAAGAAACATCAGTCAAAGAAAGAGCATGTGCCTTTTTCATGATGAGGGTGAACAGGTTTACAATGGATTAACCAAAAGTTAGATCCTCTTGAGAAGATGGAGGACTTCTGAATGCTGCACGTCGCTGGGCAACTGTCTGACAGTCTGAAAAAAACAAGTCAATAGTTCTGCAAACAATCTGAAGTCACTGGCAAATGTCAAGAGAACTTTCGGAACAATGGATTTAACGCACATATACCTCACAGTTTTCAGTGGTATACCAAGATCAAACACATAACCCTTCAGTCTCTAGCGTTGGTGATAAACAAGCCAATTCAGGATTGAGTTTTTACAATATAATGTAGGTAAATCACTAATTCCAAAAGTTTTAAAATTAAATAAAAAGGTTTAGCAAAAAGATTACTGATCTATGATTAAACTTTATTCTCTCTAAAACATTTCACAATTTTAGAAACGAAAAATTTATTAAGGCGAACATTGAAATACATTGAAATGACATACAATACATTGAAATGAAGCATGACAATGTGTTTAACATCATGGTAATTTTTTGCAATCTGTTATAAATAAAAAATAAATAAGTGGTAATAATAATAATAAGAGCAGAGTTTAAAAATGCTAAGAACAATTATTTGTGGATTACGACATAAGAATAGAATAAAAATTCAAATGTTTGCTGAGGACAAGGCAGAAATATGATTCTTCTTCACAACCGATTTTAAAGATTTTTTTCACTGATAGAAAGCTACACTATTCCTGAGTAGCATAGACTAAAATTCATGCATATAGCATAAATATTTTTTTTTTTATAGAAACACTCAAAATTGTTCGCAAATATTTTTGTAACTGTCTCCATTCTCCAAATGCGTAAAAAAAAAAATAAAAAAAAAAAATCCAAATTTAGAAACTCTAAGAGTATTTAGGATATTTCATTTAAATAAATATAATTTAAATACAGTCATTTTAGTCTATAACGCAAGTGTCATGAAACTATTTCTTTTTTATTATTCAAACATGCTTCATTTCTCTCTGGATCCAATTCTACAGCGGACGCGGACGAAGTTGCGGGTAGAGCCTAGCATAAAAAACTTCACATAAAAATTCTGCTGACTTACATATTTCGATTTTCAACACCAAATATTTCTTATTATGCGGCAGTTATTTCATACTAACATCGACGATTTAAAGCAAGTCTTTCTTCTCACAGGGCTAGGGCATAAAAATCAACGAAAGAACGCTTGCACCAAAGCGTTTGCACTGTTTATTTATGTTTACAAACAGGGACTGTGCTGCCGGCTGGCCGGAAGCGTAAACTGGAGACTAGGACTCCTACTTTAGGACCTCACTCTACCAACTGGGTGATAAATGAATGAATATTGTAAATTCGGGACTTTCTGTGAATATTTAGCAACCCTTGTGAAAGCCGAAAAAGTTCGGTTTAGATTTCAAATGATTTGTTTTACGCTTTTAGATTTTAAAAAAAAGTAATTTAAAATAATACATGCGCCGTTCCTATTTTTCTTCCTTCTAACATTCAGTTGGAAAGTGTATTATTATTCATGATTATGCTGTATTTTTCTTCTTTGCTCTCAAAAACACTTCTTTGGAATCGAAATCTATATTAACCCATTTATGCCTAGTGTCCCTTTTTTGGGACGGCATTTTCGCTATTAGTCGAAAACGTTATTTATTTTTCCTACCTTTATTCATGAGTATTGAGCCTCAACTTTACAAAATATTTTAACATGACCCAGTAGGATGTTGATATTTCGATTTTTATGCATAATGATTTTAAAAGAAATCATCCCTTGTGCAAGAAGTTGACATCAGAAATTTATCTATTATTTCTGTTATCAGTGAAAATCGAAGAAAGTCGCAAAAATCTCCAGGCACAAATGGGTTAAAATCGTCTGCTACAACTGTTTTACAAGGGGGCGCCACCGCCAGCAGACAAAGTTAGTCTCGAACTCAGAGACTATGAAAAATACATTTTCCCTTACATCCTCCATGGTTACAAGGGTGCAAACATGCAAACAAACAAAATCTAACTTCAAAGTTGCAATTTTGTGGCGTGTCTTCAATGTGTCATTGTTTTTGGCTGCTTGAATATTTTAGTGAAATTCCATTTTATTTTTTAAAAGTAATTCGTTCGACCATATAAAATACTACATCTTATTTGCTATACATGGTAATTGTATGAATAATTCATTTATTTTTAAGATGATTGTTCATCCGAAATCAGGGTTGTCAGATTTACTGCCCGGGTAGCTCCCCTTTTCCCCCACCGTGGCGGGTTATTTTGCCTTAAAAAACCCATGGGTTTTTTCTAAATAAAACTCTGATTTGCATCATTTTAAAAGAAATATCGGAATAATAATTTAATTTATTGTAGAAGCATTTATTTAATTGTCCCTCAACTGTCAAATATTTCATTGTTTATTCATTCGATTGCTGGGTTGTATTTAGTACTAAAAATATGGAAATGTTACCTGTAACCTTGTGTACTGACTATAGTATGAAAAGTTTATCATGGAATTGTCAATCCTCAATCAGCGAAATGGTCCTGAAAACTTTTCACTCCTGTAAAGCTTTTATATAATTCTTGACATTTTTAATAGGTCAAATTGAATATAAAATCATGTTTTGATTATAGTAATCCATTGTTTATGCTATAATTGAGGAAGGAGCATAATTTTGATTAATGCTATTGTAATTTGATTATTTTATAGTGGGGCAAGTTAATAAAAAGTAGTTACTCAGTACTTATGTTTATTTTTCCTATAACCTGTAAATTCCTAAAAAATCACCTGGGGAAAACTCCAGGAGTTTCATTTCAAAAATATAAACCCTGTACATGTACTATTTTGCAGGAAAAAAAAAAAAAAAAAACTCTTGCATTTGGTACTGAAAGGATGTAGCTCCAATCATTAGTTCTTGTGTCACTGAAAAACTGTCTGCTGTCTTATCTTGTTAGTTAGTATTGAATCCCCAAACATTTTTTTGTAGTTTTTCGCAAACTTGAATAGCAGGAGTTATCTCCATTTTCCAGCAAACCCTTCAATTATTCAGTTTTTTAATCACTTGTCATGAATGTCATTGCCTATCATAATGTTCATAAAGGTGTTCAAAATGCCCTTGTGTAAAATGGAAATTTGTGTAAAACAGAATTTTTTTCTCAACTGAAGGATTACGCTTCAGATTGGTTAACAGTACTCCCAAAAGAGTAGTATTATAACCATAATTATTCTAGAAATGTGGCATTGAAAAGTCATAAATGCTGGGGTTGAACCAGGAATTGTGTCCAGGGTCCCATTTTTGTGAAAACTGTTTATTTTTTAAGAATTTTAATATCTATTATAATTTGTGAATTTCAACATCTAATTTTGTGAATTTTCATATATCCGGTAAAGTGCCAATGAAGGGTTGCTTTAACCCCTTAACAGTTTCATTTTTTTCCAGAATTCAGTCCCAAAAATGTCACATTTTTTATTGCATATTTTTGTTCATTTTACATTTTTAAGTAAAGATATGTTATTAAAATTAACATTTCTAATATTTTTAAGCATTTATTACAACTTTTTTTCCTTTAATGAAAATAATCTAGTTTCCCTGCAAGTTGTTTTCTTTTCCCTACATAAATGCCAAACAAGGAAGTCACATTTACAGTTAAAATTACGAGAAAAAAAAAAAAAACGTGCTTCTGAACCAATCAGAATAGAAAACATTATAGACTACAAAATATCATTTACTGGACAACTATCGCTATCTACACAAATAATTTGTTACTAAAAATAGAAAAGATACGGGCGAAACAGTAATAGTCAAATAGAAATCAGATTGCCCGTACAGCATATGGACAAATCAGTAAAGGCCCGAAAGCCATGCCTGTACGGCATACGGGCAAAACAGAGAAGGGGTTAATCAACTCTATTTTTGTAAAGGGGCCATTTTAATCTATTGTAATTTTGTGAAGGGACCGTTTTGATCAATAGTAATTTTTTGAAGGGGCAATAGAACTGACCCAAATTTTGTCTGCATTGATCCCTGAAATGCTGTCTGTATGCACCAGTTAATCATTTTATGTAAAAGTTTTTTAGTGCCAATGTGAAAGCCCATTGGCATAATAGCACATTGTGCTGCAATTGCTTTTCAGTATCATAAGCAGAGATTGCTTTTTCAGTATCATAATTTCTAGACGAGGTTTACAAAAATTAATTAATATTTTGCATAGGGTCATGCTAGGTCATGTAAGTATAGAAGAGAGGTTAGGTCACAAAAATTACCCAAAATTCTCGCATCAGTTTGTATTTTTATGGACAAAGCTAAATCATATCATTAAATACAAGTCAATGAATGTTCACAATCAGGCCACTTAACCATGGGCGCTGGGAGGGGGGTGCACTTGCACCCCCCTGGAGTTTGAAAACGTATAATTAACCTGAAAATAAAAGTAATTTGTTTTACCCTTAGGGCAGTAAACAAAAAAGAGTCTGAATGTGTGTGTGATATTTTGAATTCTATACGTGTAACTGTCGCATTAAATTAGCTGTTTAGACCTGTGTTTATGGCTTAATATTTTCTACCATTGTACACCCTCCAAAAAAAGTATTCGAGAAAGAGATAAATTTCTACGTTGGTTTCGTAAATTAAAAATAATTTGTCATAGAATATGAATTAGGCTATGTATAAATATGAATTTCAATATTTCTGTCAGGTTGTGCGTTTTTCAAAAACTCGATTATTATTCCCAAATCTAAAATAGGAAATTTCTCTCTTGCTCGAATACTTTTTTTGTGGGGTGTACATAAATTTTAAACTTTTGAGAAGTCATCCACATTTTTATTTTGGGATAATGTTGGCGAATGCACATGAGCCCTCCATAATGTATTGACCAACACTTGCGGTCGTAGTACTGTTGGCCTACCTCACGGCATGTGCCCGCAATTAGGAAAAAATATTTTGAACTAGATTTGATAATATTCGAGGTAGACGGGACCGGATTTGTTTCAAACTATCGAAATAATTAAATTAATAAATAGATAAATGATGATACAGCAATTTTTGTGATTTGAGTGCATATTTAAATGAAAAATGTAGTTACATATTAGGTTACTAACATCAGTTTAATAATATCGGAAAATAATAGTCAATTGTTTTTTATTGACACATTGACTCGTTTCCGTACAGCAGTATCCCGCCATTGACAAAGCAGCATGTCAACACTGCACAGAAACGTCTAAGGATATCTACAGAAAAAATACACCCACTTTCTTTGGGAGAGGGATTTCTGATAGGGCCTCTGGGTGCACCAAGTATTTCAATTTTTGTCCTGCAATTAAAAAAAAAATCGCCTGTTTTATATGTGTTGGTCATTATTTGGGAGCTAAACTGATTTTTTCACTAACTGAGATGTATGGGAAAACTAGAACAATCGAGACTCTACTGTGAATATGATTAAATACAATTAATTTAGGACTTAACGCTTAACGTGTAACATTTTTTTTAACATGATCGAGTTAATTTTTCAGAGATTTATATTCAAAAACTGTTAGATGAAAATTTGTATTTTGAGGTTTTTGACATGGTGGTTTTTCAAATATTAAGTGAAGGCATCATTGCGCCACTTTCGAAACATGGGCTCTGTTTTAATATGCGGATGGTCTTGCCAAGTGCACACTTAAGGCAAACCTGCACATGAGGTATCTGTGATGGAAAGTGGGGGGGGGGGATAGATGGTTAGATAGTTAGATGGTTAGATTAGAAATATGGTGTGAATATAAAGCTAAATAAAAGAAAGCATGTTGGTTTTACGTTATCAGCCGGTGTGTGTGTTTGTTAGAAATGCAGTGTCAATATAAAAGTAAATAAAAGAAAGCATGCTGGTGTTAAGTTATAAGCCGGTGGGTGTTAGGGACATTTTTGAGTGGTTAATTAAAAAAAATAAAGGTAAGTGCTTCTTTTTAATGAATCTTTGCAATGTTTAAGGTTTTTAATGTGAATTACAAATTGATATTGGATGTTTTTATGGTGTCGTAAGCGCTATTTATATACTATTCTAATCATGCTGACTTTATATGAGGTGTACAACTAGGTTGTTTAATCCACTGATGTTTTTTTTGAGTTGAAAACGGGCCAGTGTTTGCCCAGTTTGCATTAGCTGTACAACTAGGTAGCTTAATCCTCTGTAGTTTTTTTAGTTAAAAAACGGTAGACTGTTTGCTCTTTTTAAATTGCCTGTTACAGAATTTGCTGATGTTTTGTAGCTTAAATATGTGCAGTGTATTTTGTTTTAATGTTTTTGTTAGTGGAATATATGTGCAATTTTAATGTGGTAAAATACTTTGACTTTGCTGATCGTGCAAAATGGTTGGCGAGAGTCGCTGGGGCTTGGCAACTGCCAAGCTCCAGCGACTCTCGCCAGGTTTACATGGGGTTGTATTTTTATCAAATTCATTTGTATATTGTTAATTTTGATATTTATAATCTTGGTACTGTATTTTTGTAATGATATTAATTTTGCTTGTAAATTGTGAAAAATAAATTTTTCAAAATAAACAAAATTCTCAAATTCTCACACAGATTTTTAAAATTCCCACTTAATTTTGAAGCTAAAGGGGGATAATCTTACCCAATTTTTTTTCCTAGTGTTAACCCTGTGTATATATATATATATATATATATAATGGTTGACGAACGTTGTCATGCTTTTCGTAGTCGGGCAGTGTTGGGAAGAAAGACGGCACTTGTAGTTTCATATTCAGGTTAAGCTCAGCACCGAGGTCTCGCTGTCAGAGGACCGCCGGGCGCAGATGTAGGATGGTTTACTCGGGTTGGGGCTGTGTTACATGGAAAAACACTCTGGGATTAAGATGACATTTTTTTTTTTTTTTTTTTTTTTTTTTTTGCATAGTTTTACATGGCAAGTGAAGTCACGTAGAATCTATGCTCCGAACTGCATTTCAACTTATATAACCTCGGGTCGCGTGTTCTATACAGTATCACATGTGCCAAAAGAGATGCATTTATTGGTTGTTAAACTGCCCAGATCTGCTAGCCTAAGGAAATTCTTGCGATGTGTAGCACCAGAAGACCGTGGGAAGAAGGGAGATATATTACTTACGTTTAAATTAAATTTAGATCCTGATACAAATCCTTTGTTTAAAACGAAAGTCACTACACCCTGAAGAATTTTGAAGCAAGCAAATAGAAATTTTGAATTTTGGGAGGATGTTTAATTTTATGTTATATATATATATATATAAACTAATAAGTAAAACACAAAGTATACTACAAATATGACATACCCTGCATGTAAAAAATGTAACAGCAGATGCAAGAATTACAAACCTCAAGTCGGGAGGGAAACAAAAAAAACAGATGCTGAATCTATATGCCATTTTTGCATTGTGAAATTATTTTATATATATATATATATATATATGTGGTAATCAAGAGGCGCAACCCTCCAGCAGATGGCATCGCAACCTCACGTCTACAGCAGACGCAGGTTATCAGAGCCTGGGAGCTAGAGGCAGCAGATGCGAACGAGACCACGCTCGCGTAGGAGCGATGTCGGACGTAGCTCTCTGATCGCGCGTAGGCGATTCGACTCCAGAACGACCACGAGAAGGTGGCCAGTGGTTCCTGTGTGATAAGAAAACCTAACCCTGTGACCGACTCCGCTTATTCATGTTCTGCAAAATCTCTCCTTTCTTTTGTAAATAGTTCTTCTGTCATATTTAGCCGAGCAATAAACGTGATTGAGAACCGTAGGAGTGCTTCCAGTCTTATTTCGACGTCGCCTCCTACAACCATGGGGGCTCAGGTACTGTAATTTTTTCGTTCTCACAATAGTACTACTTTTTGCTGTTCATATTTCACTACAATATGAGTTTCTTAAATAATTTAAATAAAAGTGATTTAAAGGACCTCGCTGAAAAAATAGCAGCGAAAGTTCCAGATAATGCTAAAAAAGCTGATATAAGAAAAATTATTGAGAATTCAGATATTTTTAAAACCAATCCTGAACATGTTCGAGGCGTCTTAAAATCGATCACGGAGGATCGAACGCCTAAATCCACTAACGAGGAATGTTTGTTAGAAATAGAGCGCCTTAAATTAGCGCAAATCGAGAAACAGATAGAACTTGAAAAATTAAGAAGTCAATCAATGTCTGGCGAAAAACGAAATGCGCAAAGTAACATTGAAAATTTGATTAAAAGCATAAAAACGCTCACAATCTCTGTCCCTGAAAGGCCAGAGGCATTTCATTTGTTTTTCGCTTCCTTGGAAAAAGCATTTGCAACAAAAGATGTCCCACCAGATCTAAAAGCAGAAATACTCATTAATTTGTTAGGGGTCAAAGCTAATAATCTTTTAACGTATGCAAATCAAGAAGAATTGTCGGATTACGAAAAACTTAAAGCTTTATTTTTAGCTGAATTTCAGCCGACACCTCGAGAAATTCTGCACAATTTTAAACATGCTCAACGCTTAGCAGACGAATCTCATGTTCAGTTTGCATCAAGATTAACGGCAACATTCGAACATTATTGTCAGGTTCGAGAAATAGAGAAAGACTATAAAAAGTTATGTGATTTAATTGTTGCAGATAAATTATATGAAACGCTAGATTTCAAAACTAAAGAATACATAAGTGTTCGCGAAGGAAAAACATGGTTCAATCCGACCCAATTAGGACGTGAATGCGATTTATTTTTCTCATCCCGCGGAAAATCATTATCGGAAATAAATAATCCCAAATTTCATTCCCACGAAACGAAAGTATTTCATAAGACGCAGCAAGCTGAAGCTTTAAAGAGTGAATCATCCTGGCGAAACAAAAGTCTAAGCAAAAGCGAAAAGCAATCTGTATCTCTGTCGCCGAAATCTTGCCACGTGTGTGGGGCGACTGGAAGGGGCTTCCATTACGCTCGTAACTGCCCAAGAGGTTTTAATAAACAAACCGAATCAGATAAGGAGACGGGACTGAAAAACAAAACAAGCGTTAATACTGTCAGTTTTATTCACGAGTTGCAATATGCTGATGTATTCATTGACAGTCAAAATATAAAGGCACTTATTGACTCAGGCGCACAAATTCCGGTTATAAATTCATCGTTAATTGAAATAAAATCACCACTGGAGGGTAAAATAATACTTAGTTCTTGTTTTGAAGAGAAAAAAGAGGCAAATATTGCTAGAGTAGATTTATCTTTAAAGCGAAATTCGCCGAAGTTAGAAATCATTGTCGCTGTGGTAGAACAACTATCGGCTCCTTTAATTTTAACACCGAATATTTATTCTCAACTTTTAAAAGTCAGTCAGGATGAAAAAATTGTAACGCAAATTCCTAAAAATGGAAATGATTTTCAAAGCGAATCACCTGTGGAAGAATGTTTTTTATTAAATGTTGCAAATGTAGTTAATGAATATGATCTTGATTTATTGCACGTTAATGATGTAAATATTAGAAAGGATTTATCACTATTAGTTAATAATTATAAACCGAACAAAATAAAAGACACCAATTTAAAATTGAATGTTGTGTTAAAAGATGACATTCCAGTATCGCTACGATCTCGGAGATTATCATTTGCAGAACAAAACATTGTTGATAAACAGATAGATGAGTGGTTACAAAATGGAATAATTAAACCATCCTGTTCTGAATATTCATCCCCAATTCTGTTATGTAAAAAGCGCGATGGTACTCACAGATTATGTGTCGATTTTCGACAGCTAAATAAAAAAGTTGTGAAAGATTCCTTTCCTATGGCTCAAGTTGAGGAAGTCCTAGATCATTTAGGGGAAGCGAAAGTGTTTTCAACTTTGGATTTCAAAAATGGCTTTTTCCACGTGCCAGTTGAGGAAAAATGCACAAAATATTTAGCATTCATTTGTCATGCAGGGTTATATGAATTTCAGAAAACTCCGTTTGGTCTGAGCACAAGTCCTAGTGTATTTTTAAGATTTATTCATCAAGTATTCAGGGAATTAATAAGGGACAATACAATCGTAGTTTACATGGATGATTTCATCATACCTTCCCATGATGAAACAGAAGGTTTAGAAAAGCTTAAACGAGTCTTAAAGTTAGCTTCAGAATACGGATTAGAAATTAACTTTAAAAAGTGTCAGTTCCTAAAACGAAAAATTGAGTTCCTCGGTTACATAATTGAAGAAGGTACGATTCGTCCATCTCCAAATAAGACGACTGCAGTTCAAAACTTCCCTCAACCTAAGAATGTCAAGCAACTGCAACGCTTTCTCGGTCTCACAGGGTACTTCAGAAAATTTGTACCTGGTTATTCCAAAATAGCAAAACCACTTAGCGATATGCTTCGTAATGGTGTAGAATTTACTTTTGGGCCAATGCAAAAACAGGCTTTTGATCATCTTAAAGAACTTTTGAGCCAAAGCCCCGTTCTTCACATCTTCCAGCAAGGAAAACCTTTAGAATTACACACGGACGCTAGTAGTCATGGGTTTGGTGCAGTGTTGCTTCAACGCGCAGATGATGGGCAACTCCACCCAATCCATTATATGAGTAAAAAAACATCACCACAACAAGAAAAATTGTCAAGCTATGAGCTCGAAGTGCTTGCGATCGTCGAAGCTCTTAAAAAATTTCGAAGTTACCTCTTAGGGATGAAAATTAAAATAGTCACCGACTGTAACGCTTTCCAGAAAACAATGCAGAAGAAAGACTTATCGCCGAAGATAGCCAGATGGGCTCTACTACTTGAAGAGTTCGAATATGAAGTCATTCACAGACCAAATCAACAAATGAGACACGTCGATGCATTGAGTAGAGCTGCTGTGTGCATGGTCACCCGCTCGCAAAGTGAAATCACTACTAAGATCGCAACAGCGCAAGATGCCGATGAGCGTATTCAGTTATTGAAAACTCTAGTCGAGAAAGGACTCAGAGACGACTACCTGCTAAAAAATAATGTGTTATATCTGCAAGATAACGGTAGAGAACTTATCGTTGTGCCAGAAGCAATGGAGTCAGAGATTATTCGAGGCATCCATAACAAAGGACACTTTGCTGTACAGAAAACTGAAGATCTTTTGAAAAGAGATTTCCATATCTCGAATGCTAAAAAGAAAATAGAGCAAGTTACAACGAACTGTGTGGAGTGCATCCTCTGTAATAAAAAACGAGGCAAAGCAGAAGGTCTATTGAATCCCATCCCAAAGGACAATATTCCACTAAGCACATACCACATTGATTTTATAGGTCCCCTACCATCCACAAACAAGAACTACCAACATATTTTTACAGTGGTAGATGGTTTTACAAAATTCAACTGGTTCTATCCCGTCAAGACCACATCTACGGCAGAAGCTCTAGCGAAACTCAAGTCCCAACAATCTGTTTTCGGAAATCCCTCGAGAATTATTTCCGACAAGGGATGTGCCTTCACGTCAAAGGACTTTGCAGATTACTGTGAAGATGAAGGAATTCAGCACATATCGATTACAACTGGAGTGCCAAGAGGCAATGGCCAGATTGAACGAATGCATGAAATTCTCATCCCAGTTCTTTCGAAATTGTCGATTGAAGATCCTACAAAATGGTACAAGTTCGTCCCAGATGTCCAACGAATCATCAACAGCACTGTTAGTCGATCCACCAAGTTCACTCCATTCGAACTGATGATAGGCGTGAAAATGAAACAAAAAGAAGACCAACGTATAAAGGAAATCCTTGAAGAAGAATTTCTGAAATACACAATCCAGGAGAAAGAAAATATACGTGAAGAAGCTAAGAAAAATATATTAAAAATCCAAGAAGAAAACCGACGGCAATACAATCGACGCCGCAAAACCGCTCCTGTCTATAAAGTCAACGACTTGGTAGCAATCCAAAGAACCCAATTTGGAGGAGGTCTGAAACTACGACCCAAGTTCTTAGGACCGTACAAAGTCATAAAAATAAAACCACATGACCGCTACGATGTAGCTAAAGTAGGATCTCATGAAGGACCGGAAGCAACTTCCACTTCAGCTGACCACATGAAACCCTGGTCTACTGGAACTGCAATTTGAGATCATCCTACAACAAACTTTTTTTTCCTTTTCTCAACATCTCTTTTTGTTTTTTTTAATCATTATTTTCTTTCTTTTTCTTTTTTTTCTTTTCATTTTAAGTTTCAGGTTCGGAGGTCCTCACACGTCGATGGCCGAGCGTTGTGGTAATCAAGAGGCGCAACCCTCCAGCAGATGGCATCGCAACCTCACGTCTACAGCAGACGCAGGTTATCAGAGCCTGGGAGCTAGAGGCAGCAGATGCGAACGAGACCACGCTCGCGTAGGAGCGATGTCGGACGTAGCTCTCTGATCGCGCGTAGGCGATTCGACTCCAGAACGACCACGAGAAGGTGGCCAGTGGTTCCTGTGTGATAAGAAAACCTAACCCTGTGACCGACTCCGCTTATTCATGTTCTGCAAAATCTCTCCTTTCTTTTGTAAATAGTTCTTCTGTCATATTTAGCCGAGCAATAAACGTGATTGAGAACCGTAGGAGTGCTTCCAGTCTTATTTCGACGTCGCCTCCTACATATATAAATAATTTCACATGACCTTTAGAAACACCTGATATTGAACTGACATCTGTTTTAATATTGAGCATTTCACTGCATTTTTCAAGTCTGAAAATCAAAACATTCTCAGTCTGGAGGTTCCGAAAATCTGAACACCAAGGGTCTTTTGTTGACATGAAACTTCTAACAATTATGATAATTTAGATTATACTTAGACGTCCCAATTCCCCACACTACCCAATAATTGGAGCTAAACCAAACTAATAATTTACTATTCAGTTTTTAAAAAAATATTTTACTTAATTCATACAAATTAAAAAACAAAAAGGAACTTTACTTTTAGAAACTTTCGTCTTTTGATTTTCATCATTACATTTTGGATTTAAGAGAAGTAACACAGGATGTTATTATAATTTGCCTTCACGGGATGTCTACAAATAGTGCTGTAAAAGTAACGACAAAATGAGTATCCATATGTATTTGTTACTTAGATGTTTGCTATTCATTACTAAGTATTCGTTACTTGTTACTTTCGTTACTACTAATAGAATCGGTAATAGGGTGTTATATAGTGCCCCATAACAACACATCCGGGACAGTGTTGTTATGGGTATATGCCGCCCATACATAAACCCATAACAAAACCAAACCAAAAAGAATTTTTTTTAGCGAAGTTGTACAAAGTTGTATTTAGAGCTTATTTTCTCTGATTTACAGATTGTTTTTATACACATTTATGGTTTTATACAATTCTAAATTATCCGAATTACTGCGTGCACATAGAAATCTTCCAAAGACATATGCCATTCTTTTTTTTTCTCAACCCCCCCCCCTTTTTTTAATTCTGAACGCTGGTTTAACCTGTTCATTCTTATCATAAAAAGTGTAAAGGAAAGCTTGTGACTCGTGTTTTTTCTGGGAGCGGGTTCTTGAATACTGAGATCCAGGGATTGGGCCACATATATAAAATTCACAGGGCAGGGGATCTCAGTATGATATCAACTACTTTGCATCTCTACAAGCATAATATCTTTATTATTTGTGAGTTCTTATTTCATATCAAAAACTTCTTTTGCTGGACCATTTTTCGAAGTAAATTAAAAATTACCATATTTTAAATTAAAATTGTTTAATTCAGTGAGAATTATCTATTTTTAAGATATTTCCAGTTCTATTTCTGCACTTTTGGGATGAAAAGGGTTAGCCCCTTCTGTGGGTGCATATATGAGAGCATTCTTTAAACAAAAATTATCACTCCTTTCATACAGAAAGAATGGTTGCACCGGACTATGCGTATTCCATGAGTTCATGGAATAAAATGTACCATAAAATAGGGCAGATGGCCCCCTAAACGCCGACATTTTAGAAACATACTGAACTTTATTGAATTATTTTAATACCAGTGGCTTACGCAGGAGTGGGCATAGAAATCGCGGGTCGCTCCCAATTTTTTATATATTTTTTAAACAATTACTTAAAAAATGTGTTTAGGTTTCCATGCTAAATATTTTTTTTAGTTCCAAATAATATTTTAAATAATAAAAATGTGTGAATTCGTTTGCTTTATAAAAATATATTTTTTTGAAAGGTGTACTTAAATAATTTGTTATTTATTACTCATATTTCGATTCTAGCTTAAAAAAAAAAGAAAAAGTTAAGTTCGCAATCCTGCTTCGGAACAACCCTGAAAGAAAGAATTCTGATTGCACCACTATTTAGTACTAAAATGTTAGAAAGCCCGAAATTAGCACCCCTTACTAACATGCTTCTCTTATATGTATTGCTCCTCTACAATTATAAGAACCCCCCCCCCCCGCAAAAAAAGTTCAACTGCGCATAAGAACATACTATACACTGGATCCTATCCCTCCATTGTACGACTCATATCAATAGAGCAGCAGATACTATATCCATCTTCATAACTGTAACGAAACATACGGATTCTTCCAAACCTCATCAAAACGATACCATTCGGCTCGGCACAAACGAATTGCAACCAGAACATACTACTACTCAAATACCGAAACTGATTTTTCCCTTCAAATAGCGAGAATCCATAATACTTCCGGTATTTAGTAACGGAACGAAACATACTATTACTCAAATACCGAAATTCATTTTCTCCCTCCGGCAGTCTTGTATTCGAAGTTCGAACCTGGTCGATCCGAAATGCACACTCGAAAGTCATTTTCCCCCTTGAAACCGCGATCCAATATCCAGTAACAAATAACAGAAGATATTAGTACTCGATTACTGGAACCCGTTTCCCCCCTAGTTCGCCTCGCCTGGCAGTCTGTATTCGAAGTTCGAAGCTACTCGATCCAAAACAACTTCGGATCGAGTAACGATATCAACCGAAAAGTAACAATTCGTTACTTCGAGTCTGAGTGATTATCCGTATCTTAGTACCGAATACATGCGGTTTGCTTCAGCTCTATCTACTAATCAAATTCAGAATCGTGAAACGTAGAGTGTGGAATGAAAAGTAATGATAAATCTAAAATGTTCAAGTAATCATTAAAAAAAAAAAATCCTTATTATTTTTTACTTGCTTTTACTCCAAAAAGAAGGTTTATTGACAGGATATAACATGGTAGTGAGGTATGAGCATATATCTAACTAAACTTTAAATCTATGCAAGTCGAGTAAGGACATACCCAGAAAAAAATTTCGGGGAGTGCCCAAATGGTGAAATAGGTTGAAGTTTTCACAAAAAGGCTTCATCATTACTATTTTGTTAACAAAAACTAAAATTTTGGAGGAGGTCCCTGGGTACGTCCTTGAAGTCGAGGGATAATTCCCACTCATCCCCTTAAAAATCTTTTAATAAATTCAATTATATTTACTTGATGTGAATATAAAGCTCCCTGTCTGTGAATTTTATTTTCAGTCTTAGTTTTATTTATTAATTCTCCCATTGTCTTTAATTGCTACATCTTATTTTTTGTCTTAACATTCAGTATCTTTCAGCTTCAGTAATATTGCAATTGACATTTCATTATGTCCCCACCACCTTAAAACAAAATAAGTCTGCTAACGCTAATTAAAACTATAAATGATCTTGGGACAAACTTCTAGGGGCCTACAAGTATTTAATGTTGAAAAGAGCTTCGACTAACTGATAAGATGCATAATTTATCAAAATTCTCCTCTGTCAGTATTGCATTAAATCCCTCATTGATTGCTTTAAATTCACTTCTAAAAACCATACAGTGATCTGTGTTATGCCAGCAGATATTAAATTTTCTCCAAGATGCCACTGCCTGTGTATTCTGCAATTTTAATGCCATTGGTAAAAATCTTAATATTATTTTTGGGAAAAGTGTTGATTACCCCCCAAAGCCAACTGTCTGAGATGGTCAGCAATTAAATCTTGCTTGCTGATATTCATGGAAAAGTTAAATCTGAAGTGGACTTGATAAAGTCCTTCTGATGGGTTAAGCAACATTGTAGTGAGATTCCACACTTCAAGAAAGTAAACTCTGAGAATCAATTAAACTGCAAGGCTATTTTTCTTCAGCCGTTTCGAGTGTGTTATTTGCAAAATGGAAAATGTGCCATTCTTACATTTTCTGCTACTGGAGTATAAACAATCTATGTACTTGTTCAATAAAAATACACATTTTTTTTTCTTTTCATTTAAGAAATTTTATTTTCCA
>JAWZYV010020128.1:0-36752 GCA_038373885.1 Cheiracanthium punctorium | reverse complement strand
TTAAAGAAAAATTTTTTAAAATAGATTGAGTGTTTTTTTGGGTTTAAGATAGTATTTTTAGTGTATATTAGACTATATGAAGTTTAAATATCGTTTAATATATAGTACAACTAACAAATTATACATTTATCTGGTACTTTTTTATGATATTACATAGTATTCGTATTATATGCAGGGTGAAAACAAAACATTGATAACACGTTTAATTCACTATATATTAAAGCTAAATGGGCAATGTAAGTTGAAAATCTTTCATAATAAGTTGAGGAAAAAAGACTACGCTAAGAAAAGTTGCTCCCCTCCATATTAAAAGATTGCAGTACTTTATATATTTGTATACTTACTCCGTACAAAAAATTTACGGTTAGTAAAATGTTCCTCATATACAAATGAGGTCATGTACTAAATCAGAGAGTAATATCCTAAAAAGTGTCAGAGGTATGAAGTTAAACACATTCTGGCTGAAACTACTTTTCAATGGCTCTCGTAGAAAAAAAAATCTCGTCGAATGATTGCATTTCAGGGATCGTACAGAAATTACAAAAGAAACAATTTATTTCGAACTCTAGATAAACGATTTCATTCAAATTCATGTACAGCCATGGGCGTCGGTAGCATAGGGCAAATCGGGGGAGGCACTCTCTTCCCCTTGACATTTTATATGTCGTTTTTACCCCTGCTTTTTTTTCTTTTTATATATTATTTCCAACATGTTAATCATATGCTGAAGTTATCTTTGCCCACACCCCTGAAATTTTTTCTGCCGACGCCCATGTGTATAGTATAGCGCCCCAATAATATTTGCTTTTAGATATCTTTTAGGCGTTTTAGAATGAAAGGCTGAAATTTTGTCCATCATGTCATTAGCGTATGAAGCATATTTTACTAAGTGAGATATTTTTATGCTGGGTAGTATTATAATTTAAAAAGTGTAACATTTTGAAAATGAACGAGAGGCTTTTTTCTAATGTAATCTTTTTTTTCCTATCTGACATTGAGCATTTGTTCCAATTACACAGCTCAGTTACCTGAAACAGATAAAAAATTAAACCACGTTACCACTTTTTTAGAACAGGACACCCTGCATTCAGAGTATTTTTTCCTACGGAACACTTTAGAGGGAAAACTATGGAAACTTAAGTGCAGGTTTTAGCAATTTAATATATTATTTCTTCTGTGATACCGTGTTCAAATTAAGTGGGTTTTTAATAAATAGTAATGTTTTATTACCGTGGAATATAAATTTCAATGCAGCAGTAAAATGTGTTACAAGTGTTGAATTTAACCAATTTGCAATAGTTTTTTTTTATTTTATTTTATTCTATAATTCTTTTTACTAAAGTAAGCTGAAGATTCAAGACGTATGGACATATCTAGGTAGATCATTTTAAAGAAATGCATGTCAGAAAAGCTCATCAATTTTTTAATAATTACATGTTTCTATTTCATTTCAAAAGTGTACTTGTCCTCAGTAAATTATCCTACATGTTCCTGTAAAACAAGTTTTTTTTTCTTTCCTCCCAGTCTGTATCATTCCCACTATAGTTGATGGGGAAATTACTTGCCAATTCTGCTTAATCGCTTCCAATGAATTTGACAATGTAATAAGTGAATATATTTACTAAATTTGCAGGGTTTTATTTTATAACAACAAAGGATAACTGGCAACGGGGTCCATATACTTTGCCCCCCCCCCGTCAAAATCAAATTACTCCTGATTCCCCTTTTTAAGTAGTGGATGGACAAATTAATATTTTTTAGGTTACAAACTTAAAAAGAAAAAGATAAAACAGAAAGAAAGAAAACATGACTGAGCATAGTATTTCATCTTATGTAATAATTATTATTTACTAGCTAGGTGCCCGTTCTTCGCACGGTAGGAAACGAAAATTTTCCTTACATGTGTAATTCGAATTTATTCGTGATGTGGAATTTAAAGAAAAAGAGCAAAATTATTTGACTCTTGATGTAAAGTTTGCGTCACGAGTATTAACCTGGCATCATTGCAGTATAATGTCTCAAATAACTACGTCAGTGTCATTCACTATCAAAAAAGTGGAAAGCTTAATGATTTGCAGAGAACTCCTGGCTTTCAAAATGTCTTATTTCTACATCATACTGTTTTTTAGGCTCAAGTTGTAGCATTAAATACCTAAGACACTACATGGAATGGACAACCATTTATTTCTTTCCGAACATGTACCATATAAGGAAAGTATTGTAATCATGAAAAAATTCGACTTCGAGATTTTGGTGTATTTAGACGTTTTGAGGTCTTCTGAATTCATTTATGCTATTTTCAAGAGATGTTTTTAAGATAACTGCGCACCCGCTCTTCATACGGGAATAAGCGAATATTTTACAACGAAAATCCTATCTGCATGTGAAAAAACAGAATTTCATTTTTAAAAAAGTTCAAGTAATCTCCTCTGTTGAAATTACTGCGGGATATATTAACGCAAATTAGAATTACTTTTCGTTTAGTTGGTTGTAAGACAACCGTTGAAAAAGGAGAAACACTTTTAATTTCATGAAATATTTATTAACGTGGTATATTATGATTTATTCATATTATCCTTACGAATCTAATGATACTACCTATTACGTTCATTAATACTATCTATATTCGCTTCTCCCTCTTCAAGGCTACCTTAAAAGAAACAGATTAGATTATTTGGCCCCAATGGAATCTTTTGATTCTATGGCGATTCTTTGCAATTTACGCATTAGCACAAATAATAATCATTTCACATAATGGTTGCATTTAAGGAAACTCTCCATATATATTTAATTTATACTTAGTTTTATAAGATTGGCGTATTTAGCGCCGCAAACCATTTCATCTTATTGTGGGGAGAAAATATCCAAGGGAGGCCATTTAAAATATCCATGTATCTAATACAGCGATATCTTTTATATCCTCCATAGTCCTGTCTCCTGAAAAACATCAAACTGTGTAATCTCGAGGAGCGACTTATTCCCGCTTTAATTGTGACATGGCGCAGAGTTGCAGAGTTTACAAATTTCACGCATTTTTTTAATTTATGACGTCACTGTTTGACAGCCGTAAAGGATACCCCAGTTGGTTGAGGGAGTTAATTTCGATATTTCGCATAGTAGTTTTCAAACGGTATCATTAAAACTTTGCGTTATGTAGGACCTTTAGGGAGGAACGTAATTCAACGTTAAAATAAAACTATACTCGCAGCCTGCATGCATATGTTAGGCAACGTCTGCGCCATAATTAAATGTCAAAAATAAAAATAGTAAATAGAAAAATTTTAATATATCGCGCTTTGAAACGAACTTTGTAATTTTTAAAATGAACATTTTCAGCACCGTGAAGACATTTCAATTTTTAAAAAAGCACCGGATTAAAATACTACTTCTAATAATAATAATCGTGAATTTCTTAGTTCATTTCTACAGTAAATTTTAATCAAAATATCGTCTCCCTGTGTTGAAAATAGAGCTGGAATAAATGAGTTAAAATTATGGCGTAATTTTTAGGTATCTTAAAGCATTTGACGTCATAGATCCTCACTTGCGAATTGAAATTCCGATATCCCATTTAAAAACTCGATTGGTTGAGAAAACCCTTTTTTCTAATCCTTTCTGTGGCAACAACCGAAGATAAATTCTCTTGCCGTGATCGCAGTGTAATGAATGGCGTTAAGATCGCGTTGATGCTATTAAATTCTAAACATTAGGCTGCATTAAAATTCATAAAAAATCATCTAATTTACATAATTTTTTCGTTTTTATTTTAAAAGAGGGAGAAAAGAATGTTTCACGATTTGTCAAAATATCAAAAAGTTATGACGGATAGAATTCAAGATGCGACAGTTTTAAAATTATTTTACGAAACAATTCGCCGAAGCAAATGCTTAGTAAAAAAATTCCTAAAAGTCGGTAAATCATGTTACGTATTCAGAACAAACTGTTTTTAAAAGAAAATTTTCTCCTCTATCCGATGATACAAATGCCTTTTTGCTGCGAGCGTAATTTCCGTCGTCATTACGTATTAGGTGAGAAAAAATGCCAAAAATCGCATAAAACATAAAATTAAAAAAAATCTAGGTCGAATTTTGAAAAAATCGCTTTGAGGTGCACAGCTACATATTTACATCTTCCCGAGTACCAAATTTGGTGTTTCTAGGTGTAGTCGTTTGTCCGTAACTCTGCCGACAGACACACACACACACACACAGACACACATACACCTTCTTTTATAATAAGTAGAGAAATCCACAGTTAGTGAGGACATACATTATTCAGTCTTGTTTAGTACATAATAAATACAATATTCTTATAAACTCAAAAACATTTATCTGTTATGATACTCACATTACATGAAATGAAGCAAACATTAAACTTATATTAATTGAATTTTACTGTGGGGGAAAAATTGTGTTTACTGCATAGATTTTGCACATAAAATAGCCATTTAAAAAATTAACGACAGAATAAAATATATGCTTGCAAGTTTTAAATCGAGAGCGAAGGACATTTTACTGAAGTCTTTTAATCTGTGTCATTAAGGAGAACGGGAAAAAAAACATAAAAAACTCGCTGGGGACAATCCACGCATTCCAAAAGAACTAAATGAAATCTGCCTTTAAGATGGCACTGTAAGTCGGCATCATTAAGTTTATATTGTGTGCATGCGTGCGTTAGTAGTAGATTGCATTATGATTCGTCGCTATGGCTCGCTACAGGGCGTTTATGTCGCTAATCATTAAAAGAGAAAGAAGTATTTTACCTTTAGAGGCTGACGCTATTTCCTTGGTCTGTCGCTAGTCGATGATCGTGATATATTCATCGCCTTCCTTCATTTACACTACTCTGAAGGTCTCCCTACAGCGTTGGGCGGTCCCCTCTCAAAAGGCCGACAGCACTCGTGAACAAGCATATTTTACCAAATTTTGTTTTAAAATATCATTATGCAACATTTTTATGTATTATTATATGATACATAAATCGATATCGATGAAATATTATTTAATAGAAAGATGTTTTAACTTTTCTTTTGAATTGCAGGAAAGTTCCCCCTTCGTTAATTTTTACAAAAAATGAAAATATTTAAAAATTTTATCAATAGGTAACTCGTATTAATTTGTGCCAAATTTCAACAACAAGTTATTGATAGAATGCTACAAAATAAGACATTAGACCTTTCATGGGAAATTCCTTGAGCATTATCAGTTGTCATTCCACTAATAGTGAGTGTTACTTGAGTATGCGAAACAGACGGCGATAAACGGCTAAATCCGTTATTTTCTTTCCCTTCGGCGCTTTTTTCTTAGCTTTGCCAAGAAAATAGAAGAGGTCGCTCTCTCCGCCTGTTCCTCCTGTATGGTTAGAAACTCTGAACAGATCTTTCGCCCGGGGCCTTCGCTATATAGATAGCCCTCGTGTAGGTTTGCCTTAACACAATGCACTTACACTACCCATAGCCAAGACATTTTTCCCAGTTTGATTTCCCATCACTTAAGTCAGGGATGGCGAACCAATGGCAAGCGTGCCGTTGATGGCACGCGACACAATATTTTGGGCACGCCAACGATCAAAACGGTTTGAATTTTAATAAAAAGGTAACAAAGTTCACCATGAAGTATCACGATCGAACGGTCACTAAATCAAAATCAGTAGGTCAAAATTATTTGACGGCACGTCGATGGCCTCATTTAACGTTTCCTTAGAAAAAATGGACGTTGATCCATAAAGGTGCGCCAACCCTGACCTAAGTGTTCTCAATCCCTGCTGAGAGTAAGTACCACTGTGCTGAAATACTCTGTATTCATGTTTAAATATAACACAAGAGTGTTAAATTTAAACAGAGACAGTGGAGAGTTCAAAAGATATACGGCAGAAAATCTAGAGCATTTCAAGTTTTTGCATGGAAGTCTTTTTATATCAAAATATTAAAAACCTTAAATGAATGCATATATAGTAACTACACTTATTTTTATACAATATTTTTAATTAAAATATAGGTACTTTTATGGTCGTTCTCTTGAAAATAATGCGACCGTTAAGAGGTTAATTCAGTTAGTTTTTCAGAACAGGATTTTTTTCCCCTCGAAAACTCGAATAATTACTTTTGTATAAAAATTACCGGGGCTTTCATTGTGTTTTGCTTGGATAAATGATGAAAATGAAAAAAATATATCTATTAAAATAATTCCCCAGACTGACATTTTCTTCTGGTTCATCTGAATCAGAATTCTATAATTCAATTTCGCCCTTTAATGGCATCGTATGAGAACACATGCAGAATTAGGAATGTGAAGATTGCTTCAGTAAATTGAATTTCCCCCATTAAGTGGTCTTACCAATCTGCATTTATGCAATAATTACATTGTACCTAGAAAATAGGTTTCCTTGTGTAACTCGATAGGAGCTGAATATTGCGGGTTATTTTTTTTACATAAAAAATTTTAGCATTTATTTATCTTATTAAGAAAGGTTTCTCTGCGTTCTACTACATAGCGTTATTTTCCAGTTTTTCGAACATGCATTTGGCTCACGCAGCTACATTCGTAGGAACTTAATGTAATTATAACTTATCCTCATCACTGCTAAAATACATTTTTGGACTGATGTTGGTAGGTCATAGTTACCGAAATCGATCTGCGGCATTAACTCTCATAGGGGTTTTCAAACGTTTTAGTTTGTGTGTTATTCATTTGGGTACGAATTTTATAATGACTCTGCTTTAGTTTTCAAATAGCGAGTACACAGCATTTTAAAAAGTTTTAGATCTAATTGTATCAAGTAATTATCTGTATTCAATAAGAAAGAATTTCAGAATTACATGTACTTAAAATAATACTGATAAAATACTTGCAATTTTTGATGGAAGTGTTATCATACACAAGGTTTTGTATTTATGGTTTACGGTAAATTTGAATTATACTAATCCTTAAGTATTTAAAAAACTTTTATGGATAAAAAACTAAAAGATTTTTTTTTGGGGGGGAGGCATCGTAAATACCTGCCCTGGGGCCCGAAAATCCTGTCGACGGCCCTTAGAAATGGCTGAAAATTAACTCAATCCCAAAATATCTGGTCACTCGTCTAAACATAAAAAGTACAAATACAAAAGTGATGGCGTAAACAAGATCTAATGATGTCAAAGCTTCAGCTGTTAGGCTCTCTATATCTAGAAGGTGTTGACCAACCCCACCCAATGCATACCTAGAAGTCAATAATATCGGATCAGGCGACATGTAAGGTAAGGCTCTGTCCTACTGCACGTCAAGTGTACGGTCGTGGGTTCGATTTCCACTCATACCCTGGTTGTTTAAATTTCCTATCTCTGTGCTAATAAAAACTTTCACTGTGTTGTTCACTTTACTCGACGAGGATTTGTAAGCGGAATCTTGGAACCTAGCTCACAAGTCCGAAAACAAATGTTTCAAATACAACAGCAGCAAGTAAATTATATTTTTTGGTTACGCATTTCTAGTGTAAGTACAGTTAAAACGAGTCCCATCGGGAAGTTGCAATAAATAGACAATTTAAATCTTTAATTGGTTGTTCTTCATAATTTCCTTATTCACGACTAGCGGTAATTCAAAATAACTGGGAATTACCAATTCTTCTAGATATTTCATACTTTTACTAGTAAAGTGGAATTGAAAATACTTTTTATTTTTGCATTTTGCTTGATTTATCTTTGTTATTTTTTTTTTTTTTCGCTTACTTACCGAAACGTTAAGCGTTAAAATAAAATAAATTGCTACCATTTTTTATAGTTCTGCAGTGCAAAAAGCAATGCAAACTATAACAGTGTTGAGAGCAATACACTCAGCGAGAAAAACGTGGATTGAGTCAACAAATACGTAATATACAGGTTAATTTAAAACTGCATATCAGAAAAGTAAATGTGGGGGACGGTATAGTGGACCATGACTATTGTTGCGGAATTACTCCGTTACTCCTGGAATTCGTCGTTCTAAAGTCCAGTTGGTGTAAAAAAAAAAAAGGATCAAGTTCAAGTAAAAAGTCACTTGTCAGGATGGAACACAAACATTATTGCTTCTAGAACTTCGTAGAACAATCAGCTGTACACAATTCACAAGCACAATCTAGCAGTAACGTGCTTTTAACAATCCGCTTAGGTCAGAAGCTCTCACAAATGCTGTATTTCTCACACAAAATAAGTCACTTTCACAAGCAAAAATTCCGTGGAAATATTCAAGGGATATAGTACACAATCCCTTAAGACACAGCAATGAAGAATTTACACACAGCACTTTAAAAACAGCTTCACAAAGCAAGCTAAAACACAGCTTCTATAGCACTATCAATTCACACAAAACAAGCGTGCTGAGAGCTCTTCACACATTGAGCGTTCAACTCGAGCTGAACTTTCGGGGCGACGCGCGCTTCTATAAATAGCCGACGCAGGAGGTACAAGAGGTTTCCAGAAAAGTCAATTTCTCGAGGGTTCTACATAAAGCGTGAATTTTGATTACGTCATAGAAGAGATATGTTAGGTTATTATGCGTTTTAATGCAGGAAAAACAACTGCCAGGCCCCATTGGGAAAATTGCGCCCAATGACCAAAAAGTCGCCAAGCTTGGCGACTTTTGGCGAAATATCGCTAAATTTGGCGCCAAAAATAAGTCCCCAAATGTGAAGAGATCTAAGCTCTAGGACTAATATTTCTCGAGTTTTCTAGAACCTCCATTGAAAAACAATGGCAAACCGAAACCTCCATATCTCCGGTTCTAATTGGGCGATTTTGATGCAACAAAAAGCAAAATTTATCTATTTGAAGCTTAGAATACGAATTTTAAACCATTTTAAGCCACAGAGCAGCGGGTTGCCCCGAAAATTCGTAACATTATCCAGAATTGCGAATCGATGTGGCGCCTCAAGCGTCGTCTTCATGCATCTCTAGGTATAATACCCTTGAACGAAATGTTGAAGTGTTTATATAAATTCTTAATACATTAAAAAAATACGGGCTTTTCTATGAAAATGTTATCATGAAAAACTTTCTTACCACAGTACGTGAAAACTGCAGTCGGACTGTTTGTAAAACCCCTCTACGACCCTTAACTTTTTGCACTTATATTTTGAAGCATAATGAGTACACGTTCATTATATGATTTTGCAGCATTGAGAACATTCCGACTAAAATTTTATCAATTCGCACCTTTTATTTTCTTGTGGTTGCATACTTATGAATACCCTGTAAAATATCCTCATTTTTCCCTGCTCCTTGAGAGTGCAGGAATTAACGCTGCTAAAATAACCTCAACAGACCCGAAGTTATAATAATAACTTAAACGCACTTTCCTGGTTTTTACATATTTCGTGGATGACGAGATACACAGGGTACGGCGGTGACATTATGGTTATACCCCTGTGCACATAAAGAATCAAGTGACCATCTTAGTACGGCTATCTCGAACAAAGATGGTTACACCCCTTAGGTCACATGACTTCGTTGGCAAAAGGGTGTGACCAAATGTTAGCACCGTTTCCTGTCTTACTCGTCAGCCACATGTGAGAGGGAATCGAATAGAATCCATCTCCAAAAAATTGTAATGTAGTAATAAAAAACAGTCAGTCCTAGGACTGCACGTCAGAAGTGTAGACTTCTTGTCGGACTCTCTAATTTATATTAATCCAGTTGCCAAGTCTTCAAACATTATTGTATTTTTATTAACAAAAAATAAACATTTATGAATGTTTATTCACATTTGAAATTCTTCGTAAAAATATTATTAAATGTTTTTTACAGGCTGTAAGAATATCGCACATTTATTTGAGATATTTTCACATTTTCACATATTTTTGTAGGTTTGCACACATTTTAACGCAATTTTCATTTGGTTAGCACTGGAAATGTTTGATTTTTTTTTTATTTAACTACATTTCGAATTTTGCACTCGACTAAAAATATTAATAAAACAAACAAGATGAATTAAAATAAAAACAACCAGAATTTTTTATTTGCAGTTTTATATAAAAAAATTGCTCTTTAAATGCAGTGTCGGTTACTTTGAATTCACTTAAAAGTATCAAGGAGCGTAGATCGTAAGATCTGCTGCTGAATTCATAATGTAAACCGAAAGGAAAAGCAAAGGCAAGCCATGTCCTTGCATCAATCGTTCGTGATTCGCGTGTTACATCCAGTCTGCCCCCAATCTCTGCTGAGCAAAAAAAAATCCTAGTAATTGTTTCAAATTTCGGCAAATATAATTCGAAAATTACTGTAAACATCTCCAAAACAGAGAGTGTGCTGTCTGTATTAAGGCAAACCTGCAGGATGGGTATCTGCCTAGGATGTGGGATGCCTTCGTTGGGGACTTTCTAAGGAATTCTAACGCGTATTTATGTTACATAAGGAGAAAGCCGACCAAAACTCGAGACCGTCAGATTTAAAGCCGCGCGGTGGGACCCGAACCCGGGACCTTCCCACTTCAATCGTCTGCCATTTTGAGCGCCTTATCTACTCGCCATAGTAGGGCCCAAAAGAGAGAGAGAAAAGGCCTATTCTGAACTCTTAAGCATCCGTAATAAATATAAACAAACTCTTTCTTAATAACTCACACATTCCATGGCTGGAAAATTGTAAATAGCTTGGAGCCACACTGAACTCACGGCTAGAGGTCTTCGCCACGCCGCCGCCACCGGGCATTTGTACCACGCCTCCGCCGAGGCGTACTCTGCCGGCGCGCCGGCAAAGTACGCTGATTTCACACTGCGGCGTCCAATCGGCTTCAAAACTTTTTAAAAAATTGCACCTAAATTTTCAACTGCTTATTTTTTTCTGGATACTTCTTAATGCTAGTAACTTGTTAAGATACAATTCAAATTTTTTGGGCGAATGGCGTAATTTGATTCCTTTAAAAACTGTTTAAACATGACACTGTACCTCAAAAGTACATTATAGGTTTTGAATGGTTCATGAGAAGGTTGTGGGGGGGGGGGGGGGAAACATAAAATCAAATAATGTATCAATCGTATATTGATAACTAAAACGTATCGTGAATGTGCTATATAAACAACATAAACATATCCGATTTTGATAAAATCTGTTGTTTCAGTTTTGCAGTAGAAGTATTTTAAAAGTGTGCCACAGCGGCAAGCTCATGCTCTGAAAATAGACCAGTGGCCGAGCGCATAGCGCTCTCAACTGCTAGACAGGAAGTGCCTGGTTTAAAACTAGGGCGCGTCTGGCGACCTAACCGTTGTTAGCTTTTCGTGGTTTCCTATAAAACTTATCTTAGATAAGGGTTAGGACCCCTTAGGAAGACCAACAAGGAGGGCACCCCGCTAGAGATGATTTCGGGTTCCTTTTTTAAAGCCCGATCCCGAGGACTTTTAATCCGAGCTCGCCCGCCCGATATTATTTAAGACTGAGCCCGAGTCCGAAACTTCAGCTAATAGATAAATAAAAGTCGATTACTTCATAGATAGATATCATAAATTTTTCTGTTTGTACAAATTAAAGACAGATATAATCGAGCCCACCCGAGCCCGAACACTGTCGGTATGTCTATACACCACCCCCTCAACCTAGAGCCGACGTGTAACTAATGGGCCGTAGTTGCACTACATCATACTAAAGATTACTTTCATAAAAATTCTAGTCTTCATTTTAGTCTAAAAAATCTCATTTTAGCGACAATTTATAGATATGTGTGTGTGTGTGTGTGTGTGTGTGTCTGTCTAACTACTCATACACCCATTTTCATAATGCTCTTTTACAAAAATTTTCCCACGCCACGGCGTGGCGCCGCCGCCGCTAATTTCCGTGCGGCGCGAACCTCTATGCATACATACATGTATCAATACTTAAAGAATCACATATAAAATTTTTATGCAGACTGATCAATAAATAAAGATGTAGCAAAGCTATGGAAATCTGTCAAGATACAGCTCGTTTCAGTTACTCAACGGTTGCTACTCCCTTAAAAATCATGAATGGAATATTGGAAATGAAGTTTGAGATGCTAAATCTCAACTTTACCCCTCTTTTTTCCGAAATAGCGACTTTTCACTTGGAGATAAATTCTAATCTACGAATCCTAACTTACAGAACACTACTTACATAGTTTTGTCAGTCCTGGGCATTTGACGTTTACTCTAAAAAGTTGCTTTCATAGACTCCTCATAGTAACCTCAGATTAACATCCCACATTATGTTGGAAATTGTTATACATATATAGAAATTCCTTTATCACATCTTCGCAATTTACACAAAGTCCTAGCTTAAATTTTCATAATAATATTAATTTGTCTGAATATAGAGCTTTAAACTTTTTAGCGGTTCATAATTCCCAGGATTTGACCCATAGACATCAAGCAGGCCGTTAAACACTTAATATTGAGAGTCGTCCAGGTTGGCAATTTTTGATGATTTATCACAAAGTTTGACGCAAAAAAAGATATAAATAAATATAAATAAATAAATAAATAAAATCCTAAACACACTTTCATATTTTAAATACGCTCTAAAGTGCTACACGGGTGATTCAAAATAGATATTAAAACGATTATCTTTTGAACCGTCAGTGATCGAAACATCTTTCAATTAGAAAATTTTGTTAAATTAAGATTAACTTTCAGATATGCCGTTTTGCCTCACCATGGCACAGTGGTTAAGTCACTGGAAATGGACGAACGAAGTATGAAGGTCCCGGGTTCGGGTCCCATCGCGCGTCCGTCCACCTAACAATTCGGAGTTTTCCGTGGTTTTCTCTAAAACTTACCGTAAATACAGGTTAGGAACCCTTAGAAAGACCCTCAAGGGGGGCATCACCCCTTGTGTTGTCCTACTGACGAGGATTTATATTCGGGCTTCGAGCCAAGCACACATATCCGATATACGCAGGGGCGTAGCCACGGGGGGGGTTAGGGGGGTCATAACCCCCCATGAGGAATTTTTTGCCATACAAAATGCATAGTCTTCACTCCTTTATCACACACATGTATGCTTATATGTGAGTTGCACTAGTCGTAACCCCCCCCCCCATGAAAAATTTCTGGCTACGCCCCTGGATATACGTGTTCACAAGAGTATGCCATTTTTTACAAGGGGCTGGATACATATTAAAATACAAAATTTATTTTTATACGGTCCTTTCTTTACTATTTGTTTATTTAGAAAAATGTGCTCTTTGTCTAAGAAAATTCATAAAAAAATATCCTGTCTCTTAAGTGATACAGTAAGAAAATTAATGTTAAAAATGATGACTTAGACCACTTTAGCTACTGTGTTGCAGTCCATTTTCAGACGAAAAAATCTTTATTTTGAATACCAACTATGAGTTGATAAAAGTACCCACACAGCACAAAGATATCCATTGGTCATCTAGAAGGAATCAGAGTTGGATTATGGGTATATCTAATAGAATTTCAAGATCCTCCAGATAACGTTGAATGGACCTCTATAAGAGATTTGAAGTTCGATCTCTCTAAGGGCTACTAAACATCTATAATATCCAGGATGCCCGTAAGAGATTAATATCCAAGTAACAAAGATATTAATCGTACATCCAAAATATCTAAGATATCTCTAACAGCCAAAAAGAGGATATCTATATCACATCCAGAATATTCGAGCAATCTGCAATGGTCCTCTCTTGAGATTCAGAAAAAGGGAATTGTGACGTCATAACTACACCATCTCTTACCCGCTGAGTTTTCATCCTCCATTCTCTGAATTTTGGTGTTGCCATCTATTATCATACATAAAGACTTCAAGTTACTTTTAAACTGAGTTCACAGGTCATTTGGACCACTGACTAAATATTCTAATTTCTACCCCTGATATTCTCAGTAGGAGCTTACGGGCATCTCTTAAGACTAGAAACAATATTTTCCTTGAAAATAATACTTATTTCTTTAACTCTCGCAAGTAAATTAACGAAAGGCGAAAAGTTCGGAACCTACAAAACAGCGTTTTTCAATTTGCAGAAAGTCCCTTAAAATCGCTCGAAAAATAATTCGCAATATCTGCGGACATTATAATAGAAAAATGGTGAAAATTTATATTTGGGGGGTAATTTGAAGGTTTTCTTTCTTTTAATATAGCATAGTGTGGGCATTTAGATAAACAAAGTTGATGCATAATTAAATATGAAGACGGCCCCTTTATGCAAATTAAGCTAATATCAAAATTAAAGTACACGTTATTTGCAAACGAATGACATAAATAACTTTGCTGTACGACGACCGACGTCGCACTAAAGAGCATTTTACTTTTTCCGCAGCTGTACATACGTACGTATAGAGGGCATGGAAAAACTGGTCAAAATAGACTCGCAGTCGGCCAAAATGGGTTGCACTTGCATTTATATGAACGTGCATGCTAGTGTACAATGAGACGCATCGCAAAAATTCTCAAAAGTTAATTTAGAGCTAGTCAAAATCGGTGTTTTCGTCGAAATCTGTACCCCAAAATTTTTTACATTACTTCATGATACTAAGAAGTAAAAAAAGACGTGATGCGTATTAGTTTTTCAGCCCCCTCAGAGCTACCGACTATCCCAAAATTTAGTCCCTGTAATCGGCGAAGTAGAATTCCACTCACTCTTAACCGCATCTTCTGTTCTTTCACAACAGCCACTGTCATTTTATACAGCTTGGCTGGCTTTTTTAATACCTTTGAGGAAGAAACTACTGACGTCTTCAGGAAACAAAAATTTCTAAACGTCAATTAAAAATTTTCTATATTTATTTGTGGTGTTTTTCATATAAATAAGTCAAAATTTTTTTCGTAAATTGATGCGTTGACAATGAAAATCAGGCATGTGCGAAAAAATTAAATTTTACAAGAGAAGCCAAAGAAGTTTCGACGGTCCAATATCGAAATGAATTCTCGCGTTCGATACGAACGATTTATTGAAGCAAAAGACATAACAGGTAGTTGTGAAAAGAAAAAAAAAATTATTTGCTGATCTCCTTATAGAAGTTACGGTATTTTTCATCCAGATATTCAAGTATTACTAGTAGGTCCTTCTTCTTATCGTCAGCGTTGGTCAGGACAGGTAGCCATTCGTTTGAATCCATTAAATTTTTGCTTCTGGAAGATTGTCTTTTGTTTCCACTCTTCTGAGTCATTGAAAGTCTGTTTGGTGCTGATGAGAGGAAGTGTTGAATTTGATACTCGAATCCAAGAAAGTTCAGAAATTTTAAGAGCAGAAGTGTTCAAGAACAAATCGCAATTACGTCCAGCATCGACAAATCACCTTTTTCCATTGGAATCACTTGGAACGGAGTTTCGAGTCTTGCAGATCTCACCATTTCTTGTATCTCTTCTGGGACCATGCACTTTCTCACTCTCTTTCGTTTTTATATGGCACCGAAGTCTCTATCACTTGGCATGTAGGAATGACCAGAAACAAGAAATTTAAGTTCGATTATTTCGTAATAGCCTTTCAGGACAAGAAATACAATCATTATTAGCACCATGCGATTCTTATTCTGTCCGGTGCAGTTGTCAGAGAAACAGAGAAAAAAAAAGCAAAAAACAATATGACACGCAGATGGGAAGAAGGTGTGGAAAGGTTAAAGTTATCCCCCACGGGTTTTTCTGTTACCTCTTTTTCAATGGCCAGCGTTCGGGAGTTACCCCCAACCCCATCTTCCGGCAACGACTTAAACTAAACGAAGCTCTCTCGGCACTTGCCTGGTTTTTACATTTTATTGGCGTTTGAACATAGGTTATTGTCAGTAAAAAATTGCAGTTCTGCAAATTTTGGCACCTACCTCATTTTTATTGTCAACGCTTCAATTCTAATTTATTTAGAAAATCAATACAAGCTAATAAGATATACAGAGTTATTCAAACTCTTGTACACGCTTAATCACAAAGAGCGAAAAATATACATTGGGGAGCGATCCGTTTCCATGGAATCCTACCGGTATTTCCACAAAAGTGCTCTTTAAGTAATCTTTTTTCTGAGAATTCCCCTACTCACTTATTATTATATTTCGCTCAGTGATCGAAGAACGCTCCTAAACATGAAGAGCACTTTTGAAAACTGGGCCAAAAGACGCCCCGACGGTCTATGACCTCATTCAACATTTCTTTCGAAAAAAATGACACGTGGATCTATAAAAGTTCGCCACCCCTCTTCTAGGTCATTGAAACGCCCGTGCAAAAGAGAAAGAACTACGTTCTTTTGTTTTAACGTCTTTCTCCTTGAACAAAATCAACGCACCTTCGCTCCGAATGAAACCACCCGCCAAGAAAAAAAAAATTAAACTTTTTTGACCGAAAACTGCTCTGTCGAACGAGACTACCCGTCACACAGTTGGAAAAATTACTGAAACGTGTACAAAAAAATTCTCAAGTAATATACAATGTTTTGAACAAAAACTTATTATTGTTAACAAGTAAAAATGTTCATCTTTACTAGCTCACAAAACGACTTTAACCTTATTATTTTGTTAATAAAAATCGAAAATTTGGTTGTGGGGAGGGGTTATCATACTTGTATACGCCCTTGGTTACTTTCTTGCTGTTGGTTTCCTTGGTTTTTGGTTTACAGGCTTGCTCATATGACATTACAGCGTTTTTTGAAGACTAAAATAATCAACAGACTTCCCCTATGTGACATAAATGAGATGTTTATGTGTAAACACTCACCACACCTAGAAGAATATTCAATTTACTGAACGAGAAAATGTTAAAGAAGATATTTTACCAGATAAAAATCCATGTTCTACAAGCATTTGCGTCTCGAATCCCCCAAATTTTAGTTATGGAATAAGCCTATTAAAATGCTCAATTTATTGTTTGTGAAAATCATAAGAATGTGTATATGAAATGTGACTATAAACATGTATGAAATATAATTGACTACGCTTGCCCATAGTATTTCTTTGTAATACTGTATATGAGTACTATCAGGTACATGGAATTATAGAACGACTGACTGACAACATTATTTTTAATGGAACGCCAAGGCAATAAAGCAGTCTCTCTAGCATGAACTTTCAGAATCATGTAATAGAAAACATGCGGTACATAAAAAAAGAGAAAAAGAAGGAACCCGGTCAAAGTTGGGAGAGGACTGTATTACTTTTTCTTTCTACTAAAAAAAAAAAAATTGCTGTTTACGAAATGCAGTTGTGCGAACAGTATACAACCATTTCATCATACACAGTATGAAAAGTGTGTGATTGCAATTATGCATAAAGTGTACAATCGACTATGTGAAAAAACATCGAACTCAAAACATCGATGTTAAACATCGATGCTTATAAACATCGGCTTCATACATCGATGTTTATAAAACTTCGCCATCAATGTTAAGGCTAATTGTAGTTGTGCAAACAGTATAGAACCATTTCCTCATACACAGTACAAAAAGTGTGTGATGGCAATTATGCATAAAGTATACAATCGACTATGTGAAAAGACATCGAACTCAGAACATTCATGTCTGATAAACATCGGCTTCATACATCGATGTTTATAAAACATCGAAACATCGACATCGATGTTAAGGCTACAATCCGAAAAGTTTGTATTGCATGATTTTTTATTTATTGGCTTCAAAAAGTTAGTACTATGTTCAAGAAACATACATATAATATGTAGTAAATTTTAGTAATTCTCCAAATATGAGTAATTTAGAGTATGAAATCAGTTATTTTGCTATTTTTTTTTTAAATATTAGAAGTCACTTCACGTAGCATAATTTTAAATGATTCACGCATAATTATCTTATATAATAAAATCCGAGAGTAAACATTGTATGTAGCTATGTATGTAGGTAGGCAAGTTTGTGACCACCGATCTTTTTGCGCGCGTCTCTCGATCGCATTGCGCAGAGACGGTTTGCCGCAGACCTACCGAATTTTGCATACGGCTTCATTAGGATAGATCCTAACACGCCTCGATCCTAACACGCACTCGAATTAGAAAATGTTTTATTTTATGTTTTGTCCGATTTTTAGCGACTTTTCTCGCTTAATATGTAATAATGCCGGTAATTACACTCGCAAGAGAACGAAATTTACATCATCGGATAGAGGAGAAAATTTTCTCTTAAAAATTGTTTGTTCGGACTGTGTAACATAATTTTCAGATTTTTGGGAATTTTTCAAATAAAATTAAATTTGACGCTGACTTTCGTAAAATATTTTTAAAATTGCTGCATCTTGATTTCTATCCGTCATAACTTTTTTATATTTTGTCAAATGACGGAGCATACATTTCGCCCTCTTTTAAAAGAAAAACCAGAGGAAAATATAAATTAGGAGATTTTTTACGAATTTTTAAGTAAAGAAATATTTTCATTTCAGCAGCAGCAGCTTAAAATTTTCGGAATGATATCTCGCGGTTTGGTTGTCTTGGAGACAGTAACAATGATTAAAATTGCCAGTTGAAAAAAAAAATTACTTTAAAATAACTGAGTTATCGCATGTGAAAAGTGCGTGATTTTGATGTCATAAGTTTAAAACCTCTTTCGAAACTCAATCAGAATTACGGACTCACAAGCAAAACATACGCCACGCATGAAATAATTCTATATTTTACTTTACGTTGCCAGATAAATAATTGAATGCTGTTTTTTCACCAGTGAATTATCCAGCATTATTTTCGATTGAGATTTTAAACGGGTCACGTTTTCGAATAGCAGGAAATATATTGCGGTATTAAACAGGGCCTGATTACGACCAACAGGGGGCCCCGGGCATTGATGAATTTTGCCCCCCCCCCTCCATGTATGAAATTTGTTTTATTTTTCATAAATTTTTTTGTAAAAAAAGAACAACATTTGAAATTGGGGGCCATTTCGCCCCTGGGCAAAGTCCCGATTTGCCCGTGCGATAATAGGGCCCTGGTGCTAAATACACCAATCTGACAAGAACTAACTATGCGTAAAAATTTATGGAGAGCTGATTATTTAGTGGCAACCATAAAATGAAATGATTATCGTTTATGCTAATGCGTAAATTGCAAAGAATCACCAAAGAGTAAAAGCCTACATTCGTGGCAAATATCTAAACCGTTTCTTTAAATGAAGCATTAACGGTTGCAAAAGGACAGTGTATTGTATTGGTATCAGTAAAAGATAGTATAATTAATAGTAAGTAGATATGATAAGGCAATATTGATCCAACCACAATATACCGCATTAAAAAATATTTTGTGAAACTAAATCTTCTATTCATTTTTTAACAGCCGTATTACATCATAGCTAACAAAACATTAAGTAATTCTACGTCGCGTTAATATATCACGCGGTAGTTTCAACAGAAAAGACTGTAACAGAACTTTCTTTTTTCTTGGCGATTCTGTTTTGTTACAAGTAGTTATGATCACATTTTAGGAAAATGTTCTTCTCTTGCCTTGCAAAGAGCGGGTACACAACTATTTAATTATAAAATAAAACGGTTCTCCACTTCATGTAGTATCTAAGGTATTAATGGCATAACTTAAATCTAAAAAAGAGTATGATGCAGAAATGAGACATTTTGAAAATTAGGAATTTTCACTAAAAGCCGTCACGCTTTTCTTTTCTGATCGTGAATGACACAGACATAGTTTTTTGCGTCATAATATTAAGGGGATGGTGGATACCCAAATCATCAAAATTGGCCCAAAAAATGTGTTTTTTCTTTTTTACATACTAATATTCTACAGTTAAAGCTGAACCATGGAGAAAAAAACCGCGTATGTCTACGGCAAGTTTTTAAAAAGATATTAGGGTTTGAGAAAATTAAAAGGGACTAAATGTCCACAAAAATGCAAACAAACGCTTAAATAAACATGTCACAATTTTTATTGAACGTTTTACGAAATAAGCTAATATTCGAATGAAATTATTTTAAAATATGTTTTGTTAAGGTAAAATCATAAATAAAATTATTCAGAAGAGACGGTATCAAAGGTAAATGGAAAATTACACTTTAAACTGTATTTTCTCCAAATCAAGTTTTTTGTGATTTCCTGGCATTCAAAATGCTCCATGCGACTTAATTTTGGTCGGAATTGTACAAAATTTACTACAAACATTCTCCTCATATATTACAATAAATCTGTGTATCCTTTTTAAATATGGTCAAAATTTCGATTATGAAATTTCACTTTTATTTACGAAAACTGAAAAATTTCGGAGAAGTTTGGTATATATCCATGAAAATATTTCTAAAAAATGAACTACTCGGTCGAATCAAAAACCGATACACAGACTTTTTTTAAATATATTTTTATGCTATTATAAAACAAAATTATTATTAAAAAGTTAAAATTAAAACGCATGGAGCATTTTTTCGAAACTAAAAAATTAATTAATTTTTAATTAATTACTAATATTTAAAAAAAAATTATTTTATTTTTAGTTGTTTATAATGCTTTTAGTTTAATATATTAAAATACAAAATTTCATAATCCTATCTTATTAAATAAAAAAAAGAACTTTTTCATGTCCACCATCCCCTTAACAATGGTCACAGGTCAGTACTTATACTAACTTTACGAATAAGTAATGAGTAACTTTACGCGAAGAGTCAAATCATTTTGCTTATTTTTAGATTCCAAATCTCTGGAATCAATTCGAACTATACATATAAGAAGTTTCGTTCCCTACCGTGCGGAGAACGGGCACGCAGCTATAGACCATGGGACGCTCGCCCAATAAACACATGGAATTTAAATTCCGTTTGCCATAACTTGGGACTGCACAAATTTATAATTAAAACCTTCTATTTGGTGCAATTTATTATTAATTGCAATGTTCCCACACTTAATCTTGCACATTGTTTTAAAATAAGTCAAAAATACCTGGAACTATATTTCTGTCCTATTTGCAACTAATCTTAGAAATCACCACGAGATGGCGCATCGATAATCTCATTAATTTTTTTTTAAATGCTGCTAACTAATAATATACTTCTTTTTATTTCATATTATGTCAAAAAAAGCATTAATATGCCAATAAATACAGTTCGTATTTTCATTTCGGTTTTATTTCATCACCAATAAATGGCCATTGTAACCTTCCGCTGTTTGTTTACATTTCGACCGGCGGTTGAGCAGACGAACGTAAACAGACATCTTACGAAGTCCTACGTCCTACGTTTTAATTTTGAAAATTTCCAATTTTTTTTTTTTTAGAATATTGATCTTGAAATATACATATTAATATTTTTATATTTTCACTAGTATAAATTTTTTTAGGAAGTTGAAAAAATTAATAATATTTAATTTACTTACAAAAATATTACTAGATTTATTAAGGATTCATATCTGAATCTAAGTGACAAATATTTTGATTAGTACTAGTTGCCCAACAGGGATTCTACGGCATACCGAATATTTAATTAGTAATTTTTTTATTTTACATGCACTTCTTCATTTTTCATATTTATTTGCATTAAAAAAATAAAAAGAAACTTTTCTAAAGATTTTTAAACTATGAATTAAATTCAAACACCTAAAAATAAATTTTACACTCTAGGTAGAGTTTTTTTTTTCAAATAATTGTTGCACATAATGTTTTAGTTACTTATAAAATTCATATGCTGTATTTATATATTTTTCTTTATTAAATCATATTCGTCCTGTCTTGTTGGAAGTACTCCACCACAAGTTCAGTATAGGCACATGGTGTGTACATAAAAAAAAAAACTACTTTTTTTCCCCCACAACTTTGCTTCTACAAAAATATATATAATGTACACTTTCAACCAGCTATTTTCTTCATTTAAATTAATCTTCATAGCATTTATTTTCAATAGAAAATGACAGAAGGTAAACACCTGACATTTTACCCCACATATCAGGAAAACAATAACACTCTAGGAACAAATAATATGGGACAGAAAGCAAATTTCAGCAAATGTGTTTTATTTACATTAATAACGAACACCAATGTCAGAGAAATATGAAATGTAAATTGGAAAAAGTAATTTAAATAAAAAAATACTACTACATAAGCAATACTAGCTACAAGTTGTCATAAATCAATAAAAATACTACACTAGGGGCATACCTAAAAGTATAATAGTACTTTTTTTTTCTATTTCTAATGGCACAGATAAAAAGACAAATACAGCAAAGAATAGATATGAAAAAATACAGAGAACAGCTGTATCAAATAGTCTATGTATCCAGAAGACCCCTAGCCTCCCATATATGTCCACAAGAGAACGTTTGGATAAAGCTTGGCAGTGAGCGAGGTGGTAACCCGTCCAAGATCAGAGACTGCAGACATAGCACTTTAAAGGGCATATTTTTTCAATTAAAATGCTATACTACAAACTCTAAATCGATACATATAGTTGATCGATATAAAGAGTAATATTAGTATACGAAAAAGTATTACTTACATTAGGGAATGCAATCCCGCTTTTGCGGGATTACAATATCATGGCTATAATTTTCATATTTATGTAAGGTATTGTTTTAGTTATGAATTAAGATAAAGTATTAAACCTGACTGTGCTTATAAACTTACTTTTTCCCACTTTTCTCTATTAAAATTAAGTTTTATTTGAATGAAATGTCAATCCCGCGGGATCCCGCAATCTCGTGCGGGATTGACATTTTATTCAAATAAAAATTAATTTTAATAGAGAAAAGTACGAAAAAGTAAGTTTATAAGCACTATCAGGATTAATACTTTATCTTAATTCATAATTAAAACAATACCTTACATAAATATGAAACTTATAGCCATGACATTCTAATCCCGCAAAAGCGGGATTGCATTCCGTAACTTACATTAATTTATTCTGAACATTCGCTTAAATCATCAATACAATCTAAAACGCATCTTTCATTGTTAGAGTTTTAACAGTTACTCTCATAAGAGCAAAACTCTAAACATGCTGAATTATTCAACTTGCAAGTACATTTCTTTGACATACATGCAGTTTTAAGGCATGCACATGAGATGTGTTTCAGTAAGAAATCTGCTGCAATAGGCAAGTTACCCCACTGAACAGAAATGCAGTCATTTATAATCCATCCATGTTCAGGTGGGCTTGGAGCATTAATACAATTTTCCAAACACCTACGATAAATATTACATTGATAATTACATCGTTTCAGCCCATTTTCCGAAGTTCTAATCGTCCTTGAAACCTTTTAAAGCGTTTAAATGCTCAGATATTTCTTTTTCTTTGCCATCAAGAAACAACCCCCACTGTCTTAATTTTTCAAAGCTTTTGTCCGATAAAAGAATTAGATCATCATTTATATCTTCGAAAAGATGAATGCAGCAAAATGGGGCGGCAGTAGCACCCATTTCAACGAGCGTTACTATTATAGCGTAAGAACGATGGGATGTCAACAAACGAATGTACACAAACAAACGGCGGAGTGATACGCAGAAAGAAATGCGGTATAAATAAAATAAAGATGTGTAATTTTACTATATTTACCTAGTATTAATTATTTTAATGACATGAAATGAATTAAAAACTAGCATTTTGAGTTTACAATGTTATTTATTTAATTTAGTAAAAAAATTTGCACACGCCATCTGGTGGCTATTCCATGTATGGCTGCAAACAAGACAAAAATATAGTTCGCGATAGAGTTGTTATTTTATATAAAACGTGCACCTTTAAGCATGGGAACATTAAGATTTAAGATAAAATTTAACATTTAGAATAGTTTAATCATGCGTTTGCTTAGTCCCAAAGCATGGTAAACGAACTTGAAGAATATTAATGTTCGTCCCATAGTCTACTAGTAATAAGTAAACTTTTGTACTTTTGGTTTGAGAATCTCGATAGGCTGAAATTAGCTTTCGTTGTGTGAAAATTTCCGTAATTATAGGTTTATTCGTATGTACATATATATTGTTTCGAATTTTCGATTTGTTCTGCCTCCTAGCTGTTAAAAACAGTTTAAAATTTGTATTCCAAGCTTCAAATAGTTAAATTTAGCTTTTTGTTACATCAAAATCGGTCAACTAGAGCTGGAAATATGGAGTTTTCGTTTTCCACATTGATTAGCATAGTGTTTCTAGAAATCTCGAGAAATATGGGTTCTAGGCCTCCGCTAACCCCTCATTTGGAGACTTTTTTGGCGCCAAATTTGGCGATATTTCACAAAAAGTCGCCAAGCTTGGTGACATTTTGGTCATTTCGCGTGATTTTCCCAATGGGGCTTGTTACAATCATATCATTTGAAATACTCAAAATTACATCGATCATGCAATTTTGAGTACTAGCCGCCAAAGGGGGCAGCTTCGCTGAACCATGGCTTACGGTTCTTTGTACTCAGTGCATTTTTGTGTTAGTTCGCAATTTAGCTGCTGCATGACATATGCTTGCTCCATTTGACGTCATTGAACTGTTAATTTAGATTTTTGCACATGCATATTTGTTTTTATATTACATCTTGCTCTTGCTGTTCGCAGCTTGGAAATATCGTCCATTTCGGTACCGCATACAATAGCGTATTATATAAGTAGATATACTTGCAGTACAATGAGTACACTAGTTCAATGTATCCATACAACCCAATCCCTTTAATGCAATGTATTCAACATAGTTATCGTAAACGTTTCAATATCTGTTATTTTACAATTTACAACACCGACCAGATAGTCTAAATACAATGCACACGTTCAGCAATCGGTGGGATATTAAAAAAATGTGGAACACGTTATGTTGTTTATATCCTTTTAAAGCATTCAAATATTTATATGTAAGGGAATTTATAAATTTAAAATATATTTTGTATCATTTCTCCTAGGATTTTTTTTTATTCGGATCTTTCTCCAGCAGAACGAACTGAAATTCCAATAGGAAGATGCATCTGTAATAGCGAAATTCTCAACGCGCAATATTGCACAGTAATACGGGGATTTCTGGCGACGTTATAGAATACAATAAAAGTGCGAAGCATTTTTCGATTTAAAACCTTCAAACATATATTTTATTCTTTCGTATATTTTTGGAAGGCTATTTTGTGTTCGGAATCGGTGTAATAGACACATTTTCTTTTTATTTCACATTAAAATAGGGTTTGAATAAATTTAAAATATGTTTAATTTTTAAATTAAATGATTTATAACAGATTGAGTGTTATTCTGGTTTTAAGAATATATTATTTTTAGTGTATACTAGACTATACGAAGCTTAAATACCGTTTAAAATGTAGTACAACTAACAAATTATGCATTTATCTGGTACTTTGTTTTACGATATTTCATAATATTCACATGATACAATGTGTCCCCCAAAAATTGGTAACACGTTTAATCATTATATATTAAAGCTAAATGGGCAACGTAAGTGCAAAATCGTTCAAAATAAGGTAAGAAAAAAAGACTACGCTAAGAAAACTTCCTCCCGTTAATTTTCAAAAAGCTATACTTTATATATTTGTATTCGTCCTCCGTACAAAAAATTCACGGTTAGTAAAATGTTCCTCATATACAAATGAGGTCATGTACTAAATCAGAGAGTAATATCCTAAAAAGTGTCAGAGGTATGAAGCTAAACGCATTCTGACTGAAACTACTTTTCAATGACTCCGTAGAAAAAAAAAAATCTAGTCAAATGATTCCATTTCAGGGATCGTACAGAAAGTACAAAAGAAACTATATATTTCGAACTCTAGATAAACGATTACATTCAAATTCATGCACAGCCATGGGCCTCGGTAGCGTAGAGCAAATGGGGGAGGCACTCTCTTCTCCTTGACATTTCATATGTCGTTTTTACCCCTGCTTTTTTTCTTTTTATTTATTCTTTCCAACATGTTAATCATATGCTGAAGTTATCTTTGCCCCCACCACTGAAATTTTTTTTCTCGACGCCATGTGCATGGTATAGCCCTCAATAATATTTGTTTATTAGATATCCTTGAGACGTTTTGTAATGAAATGCTGAATTTTTTTTCCATCATCTCATTATTATATTAAGCATATTTTACTAACTGAGACTTTTTTATACTGGGTAGTATTAAAATTTAAAAAGTGTAACATTTTGAAAATGAACGAGAGAAATTTTTCTTAATGTAGTCTTTTTTTTTTTTTTTTTTTTTTTTTTTTTCAATCTTACATTGAGCATTTGTTCCAATTACACAGCTCACTTACCTGAAACAGATAAAAATTAAAACCAAACCAGGACAGGACACCCTGCATTCAAAGTATTTTTTCATACAAAACATTTTTTAAAGGGAAAACTATGGAAACTTAAGTGCAGTTTTAGTACTTTAATATATTATTTCTTTATTGATACAATGTTCAAATCAAGTGCATTTTAAATAAATAGTAAATTTTTATTACCGTCGAATACAAATTTCAAGCAGTAAAATATATTACAATTGTCCAATTTAACCCATTTGCAATAGTTTTTTTATTCTATAATTCTTTTTACTAAAATTAGCCGAAGATTCAAGAAGTATTGACACTGCTAGGTAGATCATTTTAAGAAATGAATGTCAGGAAAGCCCATCAATTTTTTAATACTTACATATTTTTATTTTATTTCAAAAGTGTACTTTTCCTCAGTAAATATCCTACATGTTCCTGTTAAACAAGTTTTTTTTTTTTTCCTTCCTCCGTGTCTGTGTCATTCCCACTATAGTTGTTGGGAAAATTACTTTCCAGCTCTGCTTAATAACCGCCATCAATTTGGCAGTGTAATGAATGAATATATTTACTAAATTTACCGGGTTTGCTTTTATAACAGAAAGGATAACTGGCAACTTCGGGATTGATATTAAGAAACATCAACGGGTGCATCAACTTTTGTGCCCCCTCCCCCTCAAAAGCAAATTAACCCTGATTCCCCTTCCTAAGTAGTGGAAGGACAAACTATTATTTTTTAGGTTACAAACTTAAAAAGAAAAAGAAAAAACAGAAAGAAAGAAAACACGAATACGTATACTATTTCATCTTATGTAAAGAATTATCACAAAAATGTACAGTTAGTGAGGTTATACATTATTCAGTCTTGTTTAGTACATAATAAATACAATATTCTTAAAAACTGAATAACATTTATCTATTATGATACTCATATTACATGAAATGAAGCAAACATTAAACTTGTACAAATTGAATTTTACTGTGGAAGAAAAAAAAGTCTTTACTGCATAGATTTTGTACATAAAATAGCCTTTTAAAGAATTAACGACAGAATAAAATATATGCTTGCAAGTTTTAAATCGAGGGCGAACTACATTTTTCTGATGTATTTTAATCTGTGCCACTAAGGAGAAGGAAAAAAAACAACATAAAAAACCGCTGGGGTCGTCCTTTCTTTTTTTTTAGCCGTACTCTACGGCTTGGGTATAAGACGATCATTCACGCATTCTAAAGAAACTAAATGAAATCTGCCTAGTAAGATGGCACTGTAAGCAGTGGCGTAGCTAAGGGGGTCAAGGGGGAACATCTGTCCCCGGGCGCAGCACCAAGGGGGCACCAAATCAATGTTACGAAATTTTAGAAGAAAAAATTGAATTATATTAATATTTTTATTTATTGACAGAAAAAGAAAAAAAAATAGAACAATCACAAATGAATTTTTTAACAAAGTTTTAATCAAACTTTTCACAATGACTTGTACAGTAAATGTTTGTAGCTATTTCAGAAGATTTTCTGTGGTAATAAAGTTGAGCTTCTCCATTCCTTTTTTCTTCTGTCTTGCGAGCTTCTGTGTGTTTATGGGATTCAAAATTTCTGTCGTGTAACTGCGTTTTCTATATTTGGCCATTTTTGTCTCAGACTAAATTCCTAGGATGTACAGAATTCTTGTTTACAGTATTTTATCAAGGTCAAAATATTACTCAAGTTTTCCCAGCCTACATTCCTTCCCACCATTCTTCCCCCACCATTCCTTTGGTGGGGGAGGAATGGTGGGAGAAGACCATTCTTCCCCCACCAAAGAATGGTCTTGGACGATTTAGTTTTGGATATTCATTGTGTTACAAATCAAACTTTTATGTATTAGCCATGGTAAAAAAAAAGCCTATATCTGATTCATCGGTAATTGATAATGGCATTCTGAAACCCAAAATAGCTCTCTTAAATTCAGATCAAGTTTTTCTCAGCTTTTGAGTTCAAAATGACGTCCCTTGCTTATCTTACTTACTGTGTCGGGCCGCCCTGTGTACGATCCGCGCGTTTGGTAATTAATAACGCAACTTTTAATGCAGCTCTTATTAGTATAATAAAATGTAGTATTATTTCTAATAAAAACGTATAAACACTTTACTTGAGCAAAATAATTCTTTCTAAATTATTTAAAGAATCTTGTATTTTAGATAAGTTTAGACTTTATTTTAACATTCATTAATAAAAATCTATTCTTTATACAATCATTATCAAAAAATCAAAGCTGGAATCATTAAAACTGTGGCACACAATTCAGTCTTCAAATTGAACATGAGGCAAAATATTTTTCAAAATCCCGTTTATGTTTATCTAGAAAGTGCAACAAATCAGTCGTAATTTTTTTTTTTACTCCTCAGCTACCTTGTTGTCTGGAGACTATCGACCAGAGGCTTCTGTGTATTCGTTATGTCTACGGGGACCACTTACTGGGTACTATCATCCGGTACTTGAGTCATAAATTAACGTTCTGGATGCGTGGCGGCTCACCCATTTGAACACATGAGCACGTGAACTCCCAAGGTAAAATATATAAAATAAACACATTAACAAATTATTTTTCTTTTTAAATATTAACTACACTTCTGCATTTTTGTGAATTTAAAACGTGAGTTTTTACTCTCTCCCCCCCCCCTTCCTCCACTATTATTAAAATACGCTTATTATAGCTAATGCACTGTGTGTAGGTTACTACAGCGCAGACTTTAATCGGTCGCTCGTACGAACGGAAAAATTCCCTTCTCATCCGCTTTCTGAGAACAGAAGCGGAGATAATTGAGAAGTACGGCTCTACTGATATCATTCCGTTCACACATTTTTGGTGTGCACAAGGGACTTTTTTTTGCTGTTATCTCTTCCGGATTTTCCTTTGGTTTGTTAACGTTCGGTTAGTTAATGCATTTTTATTTTCTTATCATTTTCTTTATTTCTGTCCTTTTCCCTATAATATTTTTTTTTACAAACTAGTGTAAATAATTAAGATGGGAGCAAAAGAAGTCTTTCGGAGCTAAAGCAAGGGACAATTTTCAATACAGTCCTTTGACAAAAAATTGAAATAAAATGAATCAAGACTGCAGCTTTGCTAACACTTATCTTGGTGGCGAAATGTAAGACAAAATATGACTTGTTTTCTTTCAGTTACGTGCATTGTTTTCCTTTCACTGCTGGAAACGCAAATATATTTTAATTTGTAAGGTACGTCGAATCTGCATATTTAATTTTCGACATTTGTTGTCTGAATCTCCATTTAAATAACCCACGAGCCGCCACTGTCTGGATGCTCCCTCGTAATTCGAGGAACATTTGAGGAGAACTGAATGTCCACGTGAGATGTTTTTTTCTCATATGCTTCTACTTGGTCTTTTAAGATTGTCTTTCATTCCTTATATTATAGTACTTTGCTATACTTGTCTTGTTAAAAAGTTGCATATTTGTAGAAACTGCTTTAAAGGCTGCGTTTCTGGTTCTCCTCGGCAAGAGAACCTTCCAGTTAAGGTAAGAAATATTGTACTTTTGCAATTTTCTATATTGCTGAATGCTAATTATGATTTTTTGAAATAAAAAATGCGTGTTTAAAATATTTCAGTGCATAAGTTTGTTCTTTTAATAACATGTTTACAAGAAATAATCCATGTTTTGAGCATCTTCTTCCAAAAAAATAAAAAAAATAATTCCGGTTATATTAGAAACTGGGAAAGAATTCAAAATGTCTTGTATGTCAAATGAAATGCCAGCAATTTTTTTAAAAAATGCCCGAAAAAAATTCATTTTGATCCGTTTGGTAAACGGCTCAGTAAAATATTCGACTTGTAGAAAATGAATGCCATCATACGTACATTTATTATTAGCTGGTGTGCAATCCATCGAACTGCAAATCACTAGACGAGATACGTGGTAAATAAAGCAAGTATAAATTAGTGTTGACCTGACATAAATATTAAATACAGTTCATTCGGCTGCTGAAGAAGAAAAAAACTTTTTTTGTATCACTGACGTATGCCCACCCCCCAATGGAGGTAACTAAAGCCCCCTTGAAGGTGAAGAGTTAAAAGAGAATTTTTTTAAATAGAAAATTGTCGGTTAATGAATTAAAATATTTTATTCTTAAAATTTGTCCTCAGATTATTTCTATCACATTTTTACCCACCCAACCCCCAAACAAAAAAAAAATGCTTTTAAATAAGTACTTGCATTTAGTATAGCAAGTTATATGAAGTGCAGTTGAACTCGATTACAAAGTAAATGAATAGACCAGATCATTATTAAAAACTTTACATAACGAATTGCGTTGATAATGGACTTCTATGGGTAAATGGTATTACTTTCTATGGACAAATGGTACAGAAAGTTTTGACTTTAAAAGAAAGTAGCTATAATCGGCAAACAGCCCTTCTACCAATTTTGCCCGGGCCATCATCGGCTGGCTACGTGGCCGGTGGTAGCCCGAGCAAAATTGATAGTAGGGAAGCCAAAATGAAATCAAGAAAGGAAGAGGGGAAATTTTAAGATATTTTAAATAATTGTATTTTTTAATCACAATTTTTTTATTTAAATTTTTTTTAATTTTCAGACATTACAGTTTTTTGTAGCACATTTATGGGTTTGCCCCCCTTCCCCTTTTGGGGGGGGGAGGTGGGGGAGGGCTCAAAATCTTCAATTGTCCCCGGGCGCTGGTAACCCTAGCTACGCCTCTGACTGTAAGTCGTCATGATTAAGTTTATATTGTGCGCATGCATGCGTTAGTAGTAGATTACATTATGATTCGTCGCTATGGCTCGTTACAGGGCATTTATGTCGCTAATCATTAAAAGAGAATGGAGTATTTTCCCTTTAGAGGCTGACGCTATTTCCTTGGTCTGCCGCTAGTCGATGATCGTTATATATTCATGGCCTTCCTTCAATAGCACTACTCTGAAGGTCTCCCTACAGCGTTGGGCGGTCCCTTCTCAAAAGGCCGACAGCACTCGTGATCAAGCATATTTTACTAAATTTTGTTTAAGAATATCATTATGCAACATTTTTATGTATTATTATATGATACATAAATGTATATTAATGAAATATTTTTTAATAGAAACGTGTTTAAACTTTTCTCTTGAATTGCAGGAAAGTTCCCCTTCGTTAATTTTTACAAAAAAAAAAAAGTGAAAAGATTAAAAAATTTTATCAATAGGTGACTCATATTAATTCGCTCGTATTAATTCATTGATTTCAACAGCAAGTTATTGATAGAAAGCTACAAAAGAAGCCATTAGACCTTCGATGGGAAATTCCTTGAGCATTATCAGTTGTCATTCTACTAATAGTGAGTGTTATTTGATCATGCGATACAGACGGCGATAAACAGCCGAATCCGTTATTTCCTTTCCCTTCAGCGCTATTATCTTTCCTACTAGCAATTTTGCTCGGGCCATCATCGGCTGGCTACGTGGCCGGTGGTAGCCCGAGCAAAATTGCTAGTAGGGTTAACTTTAACTATCCCAAGGAAATACAAGAACAGAGGTGCCATGTCTCCGGCTTTTTTCCGGGAGATTTCCCACCACAATTTTTAGACAGTTTAATTTTACATTAATATTTGGACTTATTTTAATTATTAACTTGTAAGTAAAAATAAGTGGTGGGAAATCTCCCGAAAAAAGCCGGAGACTTGGCAGCTCTGCAAGAGGTCGCTCTCTCCGCCTGTTCCTCCTGTATGGTTAGAAACTCTGAACAGATCTTACGCCCGAGGCCTTCACTAGATAGATAGCTCTCGTGTAGGTTTGCCTTAACACAATGCATTTACACTACCCATACACAAGACTTTGCTTTCCGTGTGATTTCCCATCACCCAAGTGTTCTCAATCCCTGCTGGAGTACCACTGTGCTGAAATACTTTATATTCATGTTTAAATATAACACAACCGCAAATTGTATACAGTATGTTCTTTTAAATAATATCTCATAATATTACCGTTACATAGTCATTTCTAAGATGTACATGGAATGCCGGACTGTCGAACTGTGGTACTCCAAAGGAAAGTTTGCATTACGGTCATTTGTAAGGCTTTCAACCTGTCGTGCTCCAAAGAAAAGTTTGCATTACAGTCATTTGTAAGGCTTTCAACCTGTCGTGCTCCAAAGAAAAGTTTGCATTAACACATTCCTCGTCGTTAACGTGATTTTTCCCGCCTGGCGAGTTCAAAAGTTATGCGGCAGAAAAATTGGAACATTTCAATTTTATGCATGCAAGTCTTTTTATATCAAAAACCTTAAAATGAATGCATATATAGTAACTACACTCATTTTATGCAATATTTTAAACTAAAAAAATAGGTACTTTTATGGTCATTTTCTTGAAAATAATGCGACCGTTAAGGGTTAATTCAGTTAGCTTTTCAGAATAGGATTTTTTTCTCTCAAAGACAGTTTTTCGAATAATTACTTTTGTATAAAAATTACCGTGGCTTTCATTATGTTTCGAATGAAAAAAATATATCTATTAAAATAATTCCCCAGACTGACATTTTCTTCTGGTTCTTCATCTGAATCAGAATTCTATAATTCAATTTCGCCCGTTAATTGCATCGTATGAGAAAACATGGAGAATTAGGAATGTGAAGATTGCTTCAGTAAATTGAATTTCTCCCATTAAGTGGTCTTACCAATCTGCATTTATACAATTACATTATACCTAGAAAATAGGTTTGCTTGTGTAACTCGATAGGAGCTGAATATTGCGGGTTATTTTTTTTCCACCAAAACTTTTATAATTTATTTATTTTATAGAGTGAGGTTTATCTGCGTCCTACTAAATAGCGTTATTTTTCAGTTTTTAGAACATACATTTGGCTCACGCAGCTGCTAAAATACATTTTCGCACTAATGTTGGTAGGTCATAGTTACAGAAAGCAATCTGCAGCATTAACTCTCATTCGTGTTTTCTAACGTTTTAATTCCTACGTTATTCATTTGGCTACGAATTTTATAACTCTGCTTTAGTTTTCAAATAGCGGGTACTCAACCTTTTAAAAAGTCTTAGATTTAATTGTATCAAGTGAATCTCTGTATACATTAAGAAAGAATAATTCTGAAATAATACTTAAGATTTTTGATGGATGTTTTATCATGCACAAGGTTTTGTGTGTATGGTCTACGGTAAGTTCAAATTTTACAAATCCTTAAGAGTTTAAAAAACTTTTATCAATAAAAAACTAAAAGATTTTTTGAGGGGGGTGGGAGGCATCGTAAATGCCATCCCCGGGGATCGAAAATCCTGTCGACGGCCCTGACAAATGGTTAAAAATTAACTCAATCCCAAAACATCTGGTCACTCGCCTAAACATAAAAAATATAAATACATTTAAAATACAGATAATTTAAAAAAATCTTCATCAAAATCGGACACTACTCAAACACCAAAACAACTATAAAATTACAAGAAAAATCTAAAAAACAATTTAAAAGGCTAGAGGAGGAGCATTGAACTGTCCATGAGATCAGACATAACATCAACAGACATGAGATCCCTGGCGATCCAACAGAGCAGGCAAGCATCACCTTTAAGCTGTTCAAGTACAGTCGGGTCAAGGCCCGGGAAGACGAGCAAGTGTTCTCTATTCATAGTGTGTTTTACAGATACAAGACGAGAGATTCCCGTTGCCGTAGCAAATTCCTGCAGCGAGTAGCCATAGCCTCTAGCTGTTGCTTTTTTAGCACCACCCAGGGCCAGGAGGCACGTGTGGCTTTAGGAGTGCCACGGACGAGAGTAACATACGACCCCATCACTTTAATTTCTTTATATTGGTAAACAATTTTTGTATACTATTGATGTATTGCAATATATTATGCACCAGATTGAAAGTCGCGGATATGTCCCCTTTAACGTCGAAATTCGTTTTACTAATAAAAAGCTGAAATTGAATTTTACGGGGACTTATCAGTAAAAAAGCTGAAATTCGTCTTAATGCTCAAATACCAGTAAAAATGTGAAGTAGTTAGCGGATTTCTTAAAGGTTAGTAAAGGACCACAGGTTTTCGAAGGTGTGCAATTAGCGGCATCACTGAGTTTGAGTTTGAGTTTGAAAGACAGAGTTTTTCGAGATCTATAGCACTTTTATGGCTGTCATCTCAGTTGTTCATAAGTACACAATCATATTTATTTATATCAAAGTACAATTGAGAATTTTACATCCACGCCCAAAGCCGGGAGTCGAACCCGGGCCCAAAGGATGGTAGTAGGGCGCGCTAGCCACTACAGCGCCTGGGCGGCGGCATCATTGTCTACACATATTTTGGTATTTTTCAAAACCTCTGTTTGATGATTTTTGTTGCCAACCCCTCGTTTTTACTCTGAGTAACTGGTGTCTGTTTGGGTTGTGAAAAGATCACTCGTAGGGAATTTCGAGGGCAGCCCTTCCCCCTCACGATGTTATTCCGGACCAACCCTACACTTTCTAGATATAAAAAAGCATTACAACCGAAGCCTTGACCCATCAATAGATCTTATATAAAGACATCACAGTTTTAATTTGAAAATAGAAAATTAAAATACCTTTCTAATACAAAATAATTCATTATGAGCTATTTTTGTATCAGATTACATAATTAGTGATGGTTAAAAATTGCCATTTGTCCTAAAATTAATTTTCCACCTTAAAGCATTAAAATATTTTATGAGTAAGTCGATTAATCGAAAATTTAAAATAGTTTTACTTGGTGAAAATAAAACTGGGATGACGTCATACAAGATTTAATGATGTCAAAGCTTGAGCTGTTAGGCTTTCTATATCTAGAAGGTGTTGACCAACCCCATAGAAAGACTACCAAGAAGTCAATAATATGGGATCAGGCGGCTTGGAAGTTAAGGATCTGTCCTACTGCACGTCAATCGCCTAAATGTACGGTCGTGGGTTCGATTTCCACTCATATCCTAGTTGTTTAAATTTCCTATCTCTGTGCTAATAAAAACTTTCACTGTGGTTTTCACTACTCGACGAGGATTTGTAAGGGTATTCTTGGAACCTAGCACACAAGTCCGAAAACAAATGTTTCAAATAAAACAACTGTAAGTAAATTACATTTTTGGGTTACGCATTTCTAGTGTAAGTACAGTGAAAACGGGTCCTATCGGGAAGTTGTAATAAATAGACAATTTAAAACTTTAATTAGGTGCTCTTCATAATTTCCCTATTCACGACTAGCCGTCATTAAAAAGAACTGGGAATTACCAACTTTTTTTATATATTTCATACTTTTACTACAAAGGGGAATTTAAAATACTTTTTATTTTTGCATTTTGCTTGATTTATCTTTCTTATTTTTTTTAGCTTACTTACCGAAACGTTAAGCGTTATAAAATAAACTTCTACCATTTTTTATAGTTCTGCAGTGCAAAAAGCAATGCAAACTATAACAGTGTTGAGAGGAATACACTCATCCAGAAAAATGTGTATTAAGTCAACAAATAATATACAGGTTAATTTAAAACTACATATCAGAAATGTAAAGGTGGGGGGACGGTATAAGGGACCAAGACTACCCAGAATTGTGAAGCGATGTGGCGCCTCAAGTGTCGTCTTCATGCATCTCTAGGTAGAATCGCCTTGTACGAAGAGTTGAAATGTTTATCTAATTTCTTAATACATTTTTAAAAAACAGGGCTTTACTATGAAAATGTTATCATGAAAATCTTATTCACCAGAGTTTGTCAAAACTATACTCAGACTGTTTGTGAAACAAGAAGAATAAAAAAAAACAACCAGAATTTTTCGTTTGCGATTTTAAATAAAAAAAATTGCTCTTTAACTATTGCGTCTACTATTTTCAATACGTATTAAGGTATCATGAAACGTAGATCGTAAGATCTGCTGCTGAATTCATGATATAAAACCGAAGGGAAAAACAAAGGCAAGCCCTGTTCTTGCATCAATCGTTCGTGATTCACGTGTTACTGGCAGTCTGTCCCCAAGCTCTGCTGAGCAAAAAAAAAAAAAAATCCTTGTAAATGTTTCAAATTTCGGCAAATATAATTCGAAAATTACTGTAAACATCTCCAAAACAGAGAGTGTGCTGTCTGTATTAAGGCAAACCTGCAGGATGGGTATCTGCCTACGATGCGGTATGCCTTCGTTGGGGACTTTCTAAGGAATTCTAACGCATATTTATGTTGCATAAGGAGAAAACCGACCAAAACTCGAGACCGTCAGATTTAAAGCCGCGCGGTGGGACCCGAACCCGGGACATTCCCACTTCAACCGTCTGCCATTTTGAGCGCCTTATCTACTCGCCATGATGGGGCCCAAAAGAGAGAGAGAGAAGGCCTATTCTGAAATCTTAAGCATCCGTAATAAATAGAAACAAACTCTTTCTTAATAACTCACACATTCCCTGACTGGAAAATTGTAAATAGCTTGGAGCCACACTGAACTCACGGCTAGAGGTCTGCGCCACGCCGCCGCCACCGGGCATTTGTACCACGCCGGCGCGCCCACAAAGTACGCTGATTTCACACTGCGGCGTACAATCGGCTTAAAATCTTTCTAAAAAATTGCAACTAAATTTTCAACTGCTTATTTTTTTCTGGATACTTCTTAATGCTAGTAACTTGGAAAGATACAATTCAAATTTTTTGAGCGAATGGCGTAAGTATTTTCCTTTAAAAAAATATGAGGTAAACTGTTTAAAGATGACACTATACCTCAAAAGTGC
>JAWZYV010020127.1:0-23291 GCA_038373885.1 Cheiracanthium punctorium | reverse complement strand
TTTTTTATCTTATTGGTCAAACATGATAGATGGAATAAGGGGGGGAGGGGGCGCGAACATTTTTGAAAAATCTGAAAGGGGTCGCAATTAAAAACAGGTTGGGAACCACTGGTTTACGCTATAGGGATGCACAAGCTTTATAAGAGAAGGACCACTAACAGAAATAACCGGGTTGCCGACAACCACAACCCCAGTTTAGTTGAAAGTGAAACAGCTCCATTATAAAACTGAGTCGGAAGTTTTTGCTGCACAAATGCTTGTTTTAAAGTTTTTTTTTTGTTGTTGTTTGTTTGTTTGTGAGGAAAGCAAACTAGTGAAATAACTATATTTTTAAATAAAAAATGAAGAAGAAGAAGAAAAAAAAGATTCTCCACCCAAAAACGCGAATTCATTATTTTCGGAAACAATTCGAGAAAATAAACACACACAAAAATCTGGTGTTTATATCAAGTTAAAAATAAATAACTTTTTATAGAACACGCATACATTTAAAAAAAACAAAACAAAAGCAGTGGAATACCTACTTTTCTAACTGTATGAGCTTCACCCTTTGGTTGCAATAATAATCTTCCACATAGACACTAGGCAGGGGAGTGGAAACGTGTTTGCGCTATTTTTATGTATGTGTGTTCTGTATGGAGTTTTTAGATTTTACAGGGTGTCTACCATCATGGAAAAGTCAAGAAATGGGGAAAAGGTCAAGAAATGAAGCACTAGGTCACGATTTGCGACTCAACTACGCTTTTTCCATTTCATTCAAATTCTTAGTTCCTAATTTTTTGTGACAGAAAAAACTTAAGTTTTTCATGCGTTTATTTTATAGGAAAACATTAAAATACTGTTCGTTTGCTATTTATAAAATTCATTTAAAATGTCATTTACATGTTATTTAGCAGAAATCATCAAAAATGATGTCTGACAAATAGTTGTATAGTGAACTGACAATAGTTCAATATGTGAAGTGCGTGTTGTTTTACACCTTGGGAATTTCAAAAGTTGGCAAGTATGTGTCTTCAAACCTTGAGAAAAGTATGTGTTATCCACCTTCTCTCCTCAAAAAAAAAAGTTAAAATTGTTGGATTTAAGAGTATATTCCCCCCCCCCCCCCTTCATTCCCTGTTAAATTCAGTGTTTTGATTATTTTCCACATTTTCTTTTTTTAAAACAATAACTTGGATTCCACTTAAAATTATAACTATCGCTGATCCCCATGTTTCATAACTAATAACTTCAATTTCCCAAAAGTTTTATGATATATTATAGACTTTCATAAGTTCTGTGTTACCATAGATGTAAAAAAATTTACAATGTACAAGCTACATACATGTTTACAAAATAGTAATTGGTCCAAGTTAACTGAAAGCAAACAGCTGATCAGTGAAAAAGTTTAAAAAAAAACCGCTTTAAAAATGGGCAGAGAAAAGAAAAAAAGAATTTTGTAATTAATTATTAAAATCAAAATAGGTTGTATATTTTTCTGCAAAATTTCCCGCAAGCCTAGAACGCCGGATAGAACATATTCTGCATCCCTGCCACGATATATTTTTTATATTAGAGTTTCGTATTTGTTATGGTCAAGAAAAGGTCAAGAAATCAAGCTTACTTTTTGTGGTAGACACCCTGTTTTATTTAATTAAAGAATTAATTTGGCCTTACCATGGCGCAATGGTTATGCCACTGAAAGTTGGTAAATGGCCGAAGTGGGAAGGTCCCGGGTTCGGGTCCCATCGCGCGGCTGTCGATCTAACGATCTGGAGTTTACGTAGGTTTTCTCCAGATGTAACGCGAATACGCGTTAGAACCCCTTAGAAAGTCCTCTTACCAAGGCACACCCCCCTTGGCAGATCGCCCTAGTGTAGCATTGCCATAATTACACACAATTACAATAAAGATTTAATTTCTCAACCAAAAATTAATATGAAGTGACTGAATGATATTTTGGTTTAAAATTCTGTTAATCACCAGATTGTTAAAAATATTTTTTTTTTCAAATAGAGCTTAGTACATAAAGTATTAAAACTAAACTTTCTGGATTACGCCTCTTTTATAAATACAAATATATTAGTGTGAATTATACTGACGAATTGGCTGAAATATACTAACGATTTTTGGAATACTTAGATCAAAGCATGATCCGATTATCATTCCGCAACTGCGTTTTCAATTGAAGCATTTTGAAGGGGAGTTGTAACGCATATTAACGTTACATCTGGAGAAAACCGCCCAAAACTCCAAACCGTTAGATCGATAGCTACTGGTAGGTCTTGGACCTTCACATTTCAGTCATCTACCAGTATTCGGTGTCTTATCCACTGGACCATATGCTGGCAATAAGTGAACAAGTCCTAACTTTGTATTCCTGAGCTAGCTGGATGCGCCCCTTTTCAAACCTTTCCTTGTTTTTCCCCATTTAATTTGTTTTCAAAATGCATATTTTTTTTTCTATTCCCGCTACTTGTACTCTGCTGTCAATTATCGGCAAAATAATCACACGCATAATGACCGGAAGAAAACAAAAAAAAAAAAAAACTCCTGTCGTGTTATAATGATATCTTCGATCACTATGCGATTCGCAAACCGTAACACCGGGAGTTGATAATGGGTCATGGCTCGTTATATCGGTAATAATAATAGTAATAGTCATAACAGCAAGTGCGGAGTTTATGCCCTACAGTGGTGTTGCCCTCCCCTTTTGCAAGAAAAATATTTTCTTTCTAAACGAGTTTTTAAGGGTAGTCATTTAGGGGTTGACTGGGAGGAGGGGACATCCACTTCTTCTTACGGAACTTTTCGTTATTGCCTTTTGGGTAAAATATCATCTGAATTTTGAAACTGTGGCTAAGAGAAAATTCGGCGGTAGATAAATTTTACGAATGAGACCCAGAACCAGGGAGTACGTTTTAGCTTAACAGTCGCAGTTGGATGATTCTTTGAAGTATTGTATTTATAATTCAGTGATGGCACGCGTTCGATCGACGATCATAACATTCTAGATTGTTACTTTAGATAATGCTTTGGATTCTCGTCGAAACATTTAGAAAAATAATTCAAAAGGAACGAAGCGTTCATTTAACTGGATTTCGAACATTTAAATTTTCAAACGGCTCCTCAGCGTTGGTTAATTTATAGGAAGGGAAATCTCAAATGTTTTGCAGAATCATTTTTATGGTAAACTTTTGTAATTTATTGTGTACGTCTACGATCGATACTTTAGGAATAAAAGAGTAGGTCAGTGTTTTGGGGACACTCTGTATACATACATGGAAAAGCTTTGGAATGAAGGAGTGGGGATTAAAAAAGATAATAAAATAAAGCAAAAATTCATATTTAAGAACTTGAGTGCGTACAAAATAAAATGCCTCAGCCAAGGAGTTAAGGAAAATGAAAGGCTGTTACCCGCTGCTGTTTCAAAAGATACTCAAACAAACTCTCGCTAAAAGGATCAAGTTGAGAGAATTTCTAAAAAGCAAACGATCCAGAAATAGGAAGAGTGGGGGGGTAACCGAAGAACAGGATTAGGATCAAGCGGAGAAAGACTCCGGGAGTTTAAAAGGAAACTGATCCCGTTTTTCTCTCTCTGCAGTTTTTGGTCTCTTCTCATAGCGTCGTTAAAATTCATGGCATTAATCTATGACTGTAATCAAATTCAAATTACTTTATTTTGGGTCCCTTTTTTTAAAATCTTTCAAGCAGTGAGGGGGTGTAGACGTGGAAGATCATAGAGGATGGAATGAGAGTGTGTGGATGGTTTTTATGGAGGGGGGGGGGGGTGATCGAACTTCGAGAGCTTTGGATGGAGGGGGGAATTAAATGGTGGTTAAAAAAATAAATAAATGGAGTGTCGGTATGGGTTCCTCACGCTATAACTTTTTCATTGTCGTAGTTATTACATCCGTTCAAGTCTCACTTTTGAGAGGGTGTGGAATTATTGTTCCGACAAAATAACTCGCGTCATTGCCACTGAACAAGTTGAAAATGGTTGGCTCTCGTAGCGAATTTTGGCGTGAAATAGTCAATATTCAACGACAGAAGTATTATCCGTATTGAAGTGAGTTCTTTTAAAATATATATGTTACAGTGAAAACCCGAATCAACTAGGGAAAACGCGTTCTAACTGAAAGCGTTAGGCAAAACCCGAATGAACTAAACAAAACGCGTTCTCACTGACAGCGCTAGGCAAAACCCGAATTAACTAGGGAAAACCCGTTTTATTGGAGTAGCGGTAGCATGTTTTTGAGGGACCCCTACAACGGTGGCATATTTTCCAAGGGGGCCCCCCTAGAGAGATTTTCGGACCCACTGATGTTTTTTGGGGTCTCGCAAAGGGTCAGCGTTAGCATATTTTCGAGGGGGGCCCTAAAGCGATGACCAGACCCACTGATGTTTTTTGGGTCTTGCAAAGAGCCAGCGTTGGCATACTTTCGAGGGGGCCCCCTACAGTGGTAGCCGGACCCACTGATGTGTTTTTGGGTCTCCGCAAATGGTCAGCGTTAGCATATTTTCGAGGGGGCTCCTAAAGCGATGGCCGGACCCATTGATGTTTTTTAAGTCTTCAACTGGGCCAGCGTTAGCATATTTTCGAGGGAGCCCCCTAAAGCGATGGCCGGAACCACTGATTTTTTGGGGCCTCGCAAAGGGCCATCGTTAGCATATTTTCGAGGGGCTCCCTAAAGCGATGGCAGGACCCACTGAGGTTTTTTGGGTCTCGCAAATTGACAGCGTTAGCATATTTTCAAGGGGGCCCCTACAGTGGTAGTCTGACCCACTGATGTTTTTTTGGGTCTCGCAAAGGGTCAGCGTTAGCATATTTTCGAGGGGGCTCCTAAAGCGATGGCCGGACCCATTGATGTTTTTTTAAGTCTCGCAAGGGCCCAGCGTTAGCATATTTTCGAGCCCCCCCCCCCCCTAAAGCTATGGCCAGACTCAGTGATGTTTTTCTTGGTTCTCGCAAGGGCCAGCGTTAGCATATATTCGAAAGCCCCCCCCCCCTGAAGCGATGTCCGGATCCACTGATGTTTTTTGGGGTCTCGCAGAGGGCCAGCGTTAGTATATTTTCGAGGGGGCGCTCTACAGCGGTGGCCGGAGGCAGGGATATTTCTTTCGGTCTCTCAAAGTGCATATTTTCAATCCAATTTTTAGTGCATAAAGCATTAACACTTCGGAATTCACTTGGGAAAACGGGTTTTGCCTAGCGTTGTCAGTGAGAACGCGTTTTGCCTAGTTAATTCGGGTTTTGACTGATTTCGGGTTTTCACTGTAACATATATATATATATATATAAAATCATTCGGAAAAACTCACTTTATAGAAATCCCTTGGTGAAAAAACTTCTGTCGGAGAGGACCAGAAAAGCAGCTTAAGGCTGGTTTACTGGAAAATCATGCAACTTCTGAACAGCTTTTTAAAAAATAATTGTGCTAAAGACGCTGAAAATTTTAGAATGTGTCTGTACAAGCTGCAGTGTGAACTGAGAATGAATCTATAAGAGTTACAGAAATTACTAGGAAAAACTGCAAAACATACGGAAATTCGCGATATTTCCAAAAACGGTCCATCCTCAAGCCATTTTTCTGCTTATGAATTTTTTTTTTTTTTGAAAGTTTCACGAGACGTACAGTTCGCCTGTTGATGTCACTCCATTATACATAGAGTGAAGAAGCAATATTCATTTTTCCCAGTGTTCCCCAACAGCATGGGTTTGTTTTGAAAGCTGTTCAAAAGTCCTGTGACTATGATCGCTCTTTAGGTATATAGAACATCCTTATTGTACTTTCGATATCTTCCTGAATTTAAAGATATTTAACTGGATACATGCACTAGTATTTTGCATAAACAAGTTTGCGATAATCGTAATGGCCTTAGCTTTTTTAATCCTTTAACGCGCAGTGTTCCCGCTCTGGGAACATCCAACTCAGGCGTTCTGACTGTTGCCACTCACGAAGAATAGATTGGATTTCTATAAAAATAGTGGCGTGTGACATAACTCCATGAGAATCCTTTACTTTTTGTAGCACGTGATTTCCTGTAAAAAAATGATCACTATTATTTTTAACAGCACTGACATCTGCTGAAAAATAGAAGAATGCGAGAACAGCTAGATAGATTGCCCCATGCTGAAAAAGGGCAGCCGTTGCCATCGCTCGACTGAACGACCCGCAAGAGGGCGGACGATCGAAACGTTCATCGCGTGCCACAGATCGAGAGACCCTTTTTACGCAGCTGGCTGTGCCGGGCACAGCCAGCTGTCGTCAAAAAGGGGTCTCTGGGGGATTCCGAATCTATTACAAAAGGGCTGGTTGCGCCTCAAAGGGTTAATAATGATCTTAAGCTGGTGCTTCAGCAGAGGCATTTTCTATGCATATACACCTTTTGCCGTCCAACGTGCACTGTGCATTCTAGCAGGGCCTTTGAATGAGATACCACTTTCAGGAATCCCTCCTAAAAAGATAATGATCAAATGAAGGTGCTCCTTTGTCATCGTCACGAAATTTTTGTACTTGATTCTGAGTAAAATCAATTATATCTGTCGCGGCAACTCCAAGTAGATGGTTCGGATGTTGCAGTTGTGTAGGCTTCTGTTTAATTTTTGTCCAACAGCTCTTAAATTTTTTTGAAAATCGTGATTTCAGGACCACTGGAAGGTCCAATAGCTGATACTGCGACGGCTTCAAATGTAATTTCTAGGATGTGATGCCTACAAGGGAACCAAATCAATCCCTTTTGCATTTTTCGTTCCGAAAGAATCCAGGCTCCGTTTATATCCACCCTGCATTGGATGCTGTTGTGTGGGTGCACATACATCTTGTTTCATCATGTAAAATCCACGATAAAATTATCCCGAAAATAAAGCAGATGCCATGGTGTCCCTTTGCCATCGGAAGCTTAGCAACGGCCAAAAGCTGGTCGACTGCTTTTTCAAATACCAAGATTGGTAGATGATCTACTCTTTCATGTCTCATAATGCTCTCGAACCTCTTTCCATCCCAGTGCATCTTAACTCTCTAGTTTGTGGTTAAAAGTCAGCTTTATAGTCTCAGCAAGATGCTTCCTAATCATTCACTACGTATAGAAGAATAGCTAATGTTATTCTCATGCATTACAGCTCAAACATTTTAGTGTGGAGGATAAAACAATAATAGTTACCTTTCAGTCACTTAAATTAGCAACATCTAAATTAGAATCTAGGATTATATTTTATCCATGGTTGCGAAAAATCTTTGCTTGAGAAGTGTCCTGGGTAAGGAGAAGAAGCAACTGAGAAGGTGACAATACATAAATCACATTTCTAAGTAGGTCTATTTATTGCTTCTTTTTCCTTTTCCTTCCTTTTTTCCAACTTAACCTCATTTTCTAATTTTTTATCAAGTTTTCTCGAGTGCTGTTTATCAGTGTAACCAATTCGTCCATAGGACTCATTTTTCTTTGATTGAAAAGAAGTTACTTATCTTCGTCAGTGGTCATTAAACTGAACATTTAATTCCCGCTTGTCCCCTTTTTCTTTGATTGCTGCTAAACTCTTATTATTTTTTTTTTTATTGTGCCATTCCTTGAAGTATTTGAGTGCTTTTGTGGTAACATATTGCTTTTCTTTGGTGGGAATGCTTGCTTTTTGTCATAAAGCCATCACATTACCAGAGGTCTATGTCGATGGTTCTCTATTTACCTTGTTCACTACATTTTTGTAATGAAGAAAATAAATTCATCATTTTCAGTGAAGGTAAATTTGGTTCACTAATTCTGAGAAAGTGTGTCCATTTAACCATATTTCGGTTCTTATGATATCTGAAGCTTTTATAGGAATAAAATTACAGCAGTAAACTAATAAATAAATAACGGAAAGTAAATCACACTCACAGGCGAGCGCAGTTGTTTTGGGTTGCAATGATTGTGTCGCTGGAAAATGGTTGTTATTGTGGACAACCATTGGTGTGTTTGTCCACAAAAGTGGTTGTTATTGCAGTTAATTTTTAAACTTGGAGAGTCGGTGACGATCTCTAACTATTAATCAAAAATTCCAAATTTAATAACCAATTCATATTTTAGTAGATAGAATGATAATAACTATGGATATGATAATTTTATGGGTTGAGAATTAATTTTTTCCCTCGAAAATCTCTTTCCTAGCATCTCAATAAGGTTTTAGGCAGATTTTGTAGCATTCTGACCTGTTATTTTCATTGTACACTACTCTGAATAGAAACCTAATTGTGAACATCCTGTATAAATATATGATAGTTAAAATGTCGTGCAGTTATGAGCTTCCTATAATCACTAGCCCTGTTAGACAGCAGCTTTAAATGAACCAAATAAATATACAATTAAAATAATGATGAAAAAAACCGCCTGCTTGGAGGAGCGAATCTTGGCAGCATCATAGACTCGAAAGTTTGACGTTATCGTGAAGTAAAATTTGTTCCCTTGTCCTAAGAGTGAAAAATAAGTCTTAAAGAGCAATGGAGCTATCTTCGGGGCAAAATGGAGCCGATTTCCAGAATGTGTGTGTTTAACATCGGCAGAAATCACAGATCTAGTCACAGAAATCACAATTTTGAGGAGTGACATTTTCGAATCCACAGTGAGAATTCAAACACACTCCAGGAAAGGATATCTCATTCTGAAGAATGAGTGACGACATGCCATTTCTTGTAAGGCAAACTAGTCTTGTCCTACTCAGTGGCGCACACAGGATTTTCTCTTGGAGGATAACACCAACCAACACGACTGATCTCGTGGAGGGGGGCAAGATGGTGCAAAGCACGTGGGCAGCCAAATTTAAGGGTGCGAAGAAGAAAAATTTAAACTATAAGTTTTGCAAAAAATACTGCCTATTTTAATTTGCCCGTGGGCGGACGACGACGATCAAGAAACGATTCTGCCAACCACTGGAAAAACTGCGGAACATAAATATTTTATCGTGACCATTTTTTATAGACTGTTCCGCTCTTCAATTTTCTTATATGGTTTTCAATTGATTTTTATTAATTTTTCTTAACTGCTAAAAACAAGAATTTGGTACTAAAAACAAGCTTTGGTGCTAAAAACAAGAAGTGGTAACGCGTAAGATAGAACGTCTGTTAAAATGTCAAGAATTACATGATTTAACGAAGTAAAGTTGATAGCTCTTATGGGATGGGTACAGTCGCTCCTATGGTACTACTTACTTATGATCATTTTTAAGAATGGCAAACCCTTTTTATGGAGTTGCATATAGTGGAGACTGGAGGCTAATGAGAAAGGTGAGCTATTGCATGAAATAATATAGTTATGTGCTCAGAATTTCATATTTAGGTGGTAGTACCAGCCTTTCACCGGATCATCTACTGAAGCATTTTTTACTGACAGTTTGTTGCAAAAGAAGTGCAAGCTTTCTATGCATCAAGGTGAGTGATTTTTACATATCAAATAAATATTTGTTTTGATTCCCTATTAAGGCTTTCAAACAGAAATTACTGTTATTATGAAGCTTCAAAGAAATGTTTTTCATTTTAAACCATTGTTTTGTGTCAGTGGTCAGTAATATATGCTATAGCAATGATATGCTATAGGGGATCCAATGGGAAATTTCATGAGGAGTCTAATGGGACTAAGTATAAAAACTGCAATATTATTGTAGAGAATAATTATTTTAAATTATATATTTCGTGTACAAATAATTTAATGGGAGTCATGTTTTATTTCTGTTAATTTTATACCATTTTAAAAGTTTGATGTAAACGAAAGTGCAGCATAGTTATGATATCAAAATTCAATTGTTAAGGCCCCCAGACTCGCTACTCTCGCTTTTCGTATGAGGGATTCGGCCCCTAATCGGGCTTATTCGTAAAAAAGACATCATTTCAACAGACAAAACCCGAAGATTGGATCAGATAGAATGTTACTGAGCTAAGCTACACATTGCTTGGTTCTTGCATCTTCATTGGTACATAAAAATTTAAACTTCACACTACAGTAGACCCCCTACCCCTCATAACACGGAAGATATTTTGTTATGGGAATCCGTGTTGTACGGTTCCTGAGCTATACTCCACCTGGATTGCGGAATCCGCTTATAATCGCTGGAAAAATGATTGGCACTCCTCAGAAACACAATGATATTGAATGTTGCCATTCAAAAGTTATATTAATTAGGAGCTAAAGCGTCATAAAATCAGAACATCTGTTTCAGCTGTATTTTTAATAATGTAAAACCTATTGGACACCTTGCGAATTGGCCACCCATGGCGATTTTTCATTATTGGGCGACTTGCGTACATGTAAAGTTAATAAAAGCTATACGGAACAGATACGATAGCTTGCCACCCATGGCGACTTTTCATTATTGGGCGATTGACACATGCTCACAACCTATATTTACTGTTCATTTAAGGTTACCGGAAAAACGTTATCCATATTTTCATTTACATAATCGTTTGCAGATTCGCGTACTTAATACCACGCATTATACCATCTCGTCGCGCTAGCCAATATCCAAAGTGTACTATAACTGATATAATGGCACAGTGAACGCCGCCCAATATTTCTACTGGTAGCCAATAATCCAGCTGGACGAGAACCAGCTTTAAAATAATCTGCATTTTAATTATTTTTCATTTTCAAGATATTAGTTATTTTGTTTTGGAAAAAGGAATCATCGCTCATTCTAAACTCTTGTTGTCTAAGCGAACTTACTATTTGAAAATGGCCAACTTTGTGTAACACATTTTGAGTTACTTATTTCATATAGTTTTTATTTTGGCGTAAAATGGGCGTCATTCTAACTCATGTTTGTCAATTTCACGCGATTCTAGATACTTGGAAACGCTTTGTTGCAAAGGAATGAATGATTTTATGCCCAATCTGGCAACCATTCGGTTTATTTTTTCAGTTTTTTTATTAATATCTTCTAAAATAATTCGATTTTCGAAATTTAAATCAGCTTAGTAATTTCCTCGGAATTTTTCGAATCTGTGGGCACCTTAGTCGAAACTCAAATCCCCACGGTTTAGGAGGAGATACGCTGACAAGCTTTTGACAGCGGCGGCGACAGCGGCCTTTACTTTTTTTACTTACTAGAGAGAAACATTAATTTTTAAATTCAGATATTATTAATTTATTAGAATAGAGAGAAACATTAATTTTTAAATTCAGATATTATTAATTTACTCTGTTTATAACATCGGGTGGGAAGCTGCAAAAATGTAAAATTCCAACAGACACGCTGGTGAAATGGAAATCGAAAAAACTCTTAAGAATATGTAAATTATGCTACATATTCAGAACAAACTGTTTTGAAAGACAATTTCTGATCCATTCGATGATGCAAATACCGTTTTGCTGCAAGCGTAATTACTGCCGTTATTAAGCATTAAGTGAGAAAAATTTGAAAAATCGCATAAAATATAAAATTAAAAAAATATCGAAATTTAATTTTGAAAAAATAGCTTCGAGGTGCATAACTTCATGTTTAGAGCTTTCTGTGTACAAAATTTGGTAATTCTACGTACAGCCGTTTGTCCGTAACCCCGTAGACAAGCAAGCAAACAAATAGACACACACACACAACAGAGGCATCTTTTATAATAAGTAGAGATTATCAAACTTTTTGTACTGGTTAAAAAACACCAGCCTAGCTATTTTATTAACAATACAAGTCAGTGGATCATTAAAGGAGGTTTAAAGTGATATGGTGTACGTGGGACTAGGGATGCACCGAATATTCGGTTGGTATTCGGTATACTGCCTATTCGGCAGACAAACCGAATATTCGGTTCGGCCGAATACTTAAATAGTCGGCAACCGTATAGTAAACGAATTTAAGTATTCACCAATCGGTAAACAAATGCATATTTTTTATATCATGAATGAAAGATATCACAATGAAATTAGTTTTAGTGTAAGAGAAAAAACTCGGATGTTAAATTTGAATTTTGTTGCTTTTCAATTTTTCTTTCAATTTTATGACACATTACATTAACCTTGTTATTACTGATTTAAATTTGAAACAGTAACCAGGAAAAAAAACTCATAACATTAAGAGTTCATAAATATGTAAAGTCAATCAACTGCTAATTTTTTTAATAAAATAGGCAGGTAAAAAAATGACCAGCATTTCACTAATATTTAAAAAAGTTATTAATAATATAAAGTAAACACATTTGGCTATTAAATTTTAAAGCATTTTAATTTTTGAAGTTATACGCTATATGAAATATTGTTTAACCCTTTGAGGCTCAACCCTTTCCCAATGCTGAAAAAAGGGCAGCCGTTGCCATCGCTCGACTTAACGACCAGCAGGAGGGCTGTGCGGCACAGCCAGCTGCGTCAAAAAAGGGTCTCTAGATCTGTGGCACGCGATGAACGTTTCGATCGTCCGCCCTCTTGCGGGGTGTTCAGTCGAGCGATGGCAACGGCTGCCCTTTTTTCGGCATTGGGCCATCTATCCAGCTGTTCTCGCATTCTTCCATTTTTCAGCAGATGTCAGTGCTGTTCAAAATAATCGTGACCCTTTTTTGACGGGAAACGACGTGCTATAAAAGTAAAGGATTCTCGTGGAGCTAGGTTACCCGCAACTATTTTTTTTTATAGAAATCCAATCTATTCTGCGTGACTGGCAACAGTCAAAACGTCAGAATTGGGTGTTGCCAGAGCGGGAACACTGCGCGTTAAAGGGTTAACAAACTCCAACCTAGCTATTCAGTAGCAATACAAGTCAGTGGATAACTAGAGGAGGTTTAAAGTGATAGGGTGTACGTGGGCCCTTATAACTGTGTACACGGGGGGCTGCTTATAACTGACGAACACTGCACGATGCATTTATCTCGATAAATTGCATAACTTAATTATCCCACTCATCTTCAAGAGATGCAATATATTATCTTCTTATACGAGAAGCAGTCATTGTTTATCCTCACCCACCTTTTTTTCATGCAAAAGCATCGCGTATTTTTCTCCCCATTTCTTCTAATTCTTTTTTAGAATAGACGAGAATGGAAACTAGATTCCCCTGCGAATAAGATTAAACAGAAAAAAAAAAAAACGGAGAGTGGGGTGGGGATAGGGTGTGGGGGGGAACCTGACACCCTCTTAATAAAAAGTATCCCGCGAACATAATTAACATCCCACGAATTGGTTAATTGTCACGGAAAAAAGATGAAAAAAATTCCTGGAAAAGACTAAAGGAATGTTCCAACGCCTGGGAAAGGAGTCAAAAGTGAGAGAAGGGGGGGGGGGGGACTAGGAAGGGGGAGGGGGAGGATCAGGAGAGGGGGATCAAGAAAAAAAAAGGAACTTTGAAAGGAAAGAAAAAAAATTTGTGTTGCAGTCCAAAAACCCAAACCACAGAGAAGTTCGTAAGCTTTTGATTTCTTAAAACAAATGGTTAATGACAGATTTTGACCACCGCGTTGCCGAAAACCCAATCATTGTTTGGAATCACCCGGAAGGGGGGAGGGGGGGCGGACATTACTCAATAAAAGAAGGATCAGACTGCAAAAGTAAGTAAAAAAGAAAAACAATAGCGATTTCGTTCATCCAAAAAAACTGTCAGCCATTTTGTGCCCAGTTGAGCTTTTGTGTTCTTTTTATCTCACCTCCATTGTTTCGTTTCATTAGTTTAGTTTTTTTTTCCCCTTCGCGAATTCTCGAGGCAAGCTTCTTTCGTTTATTTTTTCTAGAATTCATTTTGGTGTTTCCCTCGGGAGGGACCAGACCCAGAAAATAAAATAAAAATTTAAAAAATGTCCTGTGTTGTCTTTTTTTTCTTTTTCTCTATTTTTGTGCTGTGTCCGGGACCCCCCATTGTCTCAAACCTGTGAAGATCTATTCATATTGAAATGAGGTGTGCAACAATAGCAGGGTCCATGTGCTGTGCTGATTTTGCCATCAGCTAATAGGGGGGACGGGGGAGGGGGAGAATGAAATGACTGAATAAAACGTTCGGGAAAGCAGCTTTGGCGTTAATTAAAAGAATTGCTAATGAGGACAGTGTTTGGCAGGCGCGGTATGTGAGAAGCTGTCACCAATGTATTGTTTATGGGTATGTTTGCGGATTTCTTCATTGACATCTTTTACAAAAATTGTATGGCCGCGAAAAGACAAAGTGTAGTTCCTTTGGGGGATAGCCCTCGGGCGTCTGGAAGATTTTCAATGGTTTAAAAGGATACTGCGAAAGACGCATTGCGTCAAGGGGTTGACACTTAAATGCCGATTTTTCGTCTTTTATGCTTCTAGAAAATGGATGAAAAGGAAGGCAAAAAAGTAAACCAAAAACTTCATTAATTCACTTGTAAAAAATTATAAGGAAAAAAAAATCATTCGACCCATGTAGAAAAATTTCAACAGTATACACAATGTAGCTGGTGATGCCCATTCGAACAACCTTATCGACTTTTTTTTTAAATTGAAATTCTTACAGATTTAAATACTACAGTTCTACCTTTCCCTTTCTTGTCACCGAGTTCACGTAATTCGTCTGAAATAAGTATTACATTTGCAAAAAATTGTATGTATTTTCCGTTTTCAGGTCTTGAAAAGCATTATGCTGATCTTGATTATGTTGTATATTTTTCATTACTGGATGTACTTCGATAGAATATCACACATCAAAAATGTGTTTACATTTCCCATCTATAGACTCTTCAGCTTAACATGGAATTTACAGTGTCAAGTTGCTGAAAATGTCAGTTAGGAATTATACAACTTTCAATTCAGCTATAAATAAAATATTAATACAGTTCCCCTCGTCGCTCACTAAACCCACACTGGAACTGAGACTAATTGATTTTACGAAGTGGTTGATTTTTACATCTGGTGTGCCCCAAAAGAGTGACTTAACGTACAGTGCAACGTTCAATAATTTCATTGGTGACAAGAGGCTTTCATCAATTTCAACATACTGCAAATATTTGTGGAATTCTGTGGACTCTTTGTAATAAACTGCCAGCTACGGGCAATGTGTTATCAAATGTAAAATCACGATTTTTCATAAAAGCTGTTTTTGTAAATGTACTTTTTGGAAAAGTAATGCTAACATTAATGATTGCCTGAAATAAATACGTCAACGCAGTACTTTGAAACGTAAGGCAATAGTAATATCGTGAAGATACAAGTCTATCGATTTTCGTATTAGCTTTTCTGACCTATATTTTTCTAATAGTTTATTGACACTGGTGACATTAGTTGTAAAAAAAAAAAAAAAAAAAAAAAAAAAAAAAAAAAAAAAAAAAAAATCTCAAGCGCTCTTTTTTCTAAGTTATACTTTTGGTTTGATTTTCGATTTCTCAGGTTCACTTCTTGCCATTGCCCAGGTGCGCACACAGGATTTTTGACTGGGGGGGGGCAACTTTTAGGGATGTTCCAGATTGTCAAAAATCAGTGATGAAAGAGCTCGTTTTCATGAGATGGAATTCATCCAAACTCGTCCCATCCAGTTCCCTAAGAATACACTACACAGTACAATGGGAAAGAAAGTAATAGTTGTTCAGTTCTGAAAACAAGATGGTGTTTTATGTTCGCTTTCAGTTCGTTTTTGGAAGTTGAGGAAAACGAGAAAAAAAAAATTCTTTTTTCATTTATTAGAACTGAAACTATTGCTACCTTTTTTTGGAATTGTTTTATTTACTATTGATATAGGATAATAATCAATCGAAAAAAAAATATCAAAGCCGATGGGGGGGGGGGTTCCGGACCCCCTGGACCCCCCCACTTGTGTGCGCCACTGCCATTGCCAGTTAATAGAATTTCTTTTTTTTTTTGCCCGTGGAGACAAATTTTCTTATTTTGTAAACCAGCGATGCGGATTTTTTAAACTGTGGTTTTTCAGTGTTTCTGCAATGATTTGTCCCCGTTTCTGGCGATCTGACCAGATAAGATAAAATGACTCATTTGTTGATCAGTGAGTTTACTAAGTGGCGGGCACAGCAATGTGTGCAGTTAAATGTAGGTCGTTAGTGTGAACTCTTCATTTTCTATTAAGTTGCGAATTACAGTGAAACCTGTATTAAGCAGAATTGTAATAAGCCGAGACTTTAAACACAGATTTTTCTTGGTTGAGTAAAATTTTTATTTTGAACAGCAGAAGATTTACGGTATCAAGCACGACGAGCAATCTTCTGCTTAAAAATAGTTAGCTTAAGACAGTTTTTCTTGCATCAGGTTTTGGAGTTGTCTGCATACAAGTGATTCTATCAATAATCAAAGAATCCACATTCATATTGCAATTCCTCTTGAAACATACTCTTCAAGCTATACCAATCACCCGTTTCACTTGGACCTTACTTAGCCTGTTCTGAAGTCTAAGAATTGTCCTTAAGTCTGTTTTCGATTGGAGACAATTCATACCCGTTATCCATCTGAAAACTGGCTGAGGGTCTTTACTCGTGACTCATAGAATGAAACGAATCCAAGAGCTGGCTCAGGCATTTACAGCGAACTTTTTTCTCACTATATTCCAATGGGCATTTTTGACTCTGCATTTAATGGTGAGGTAAGGACAATTAGGGACTCGTTACTGCTTTTCAGATCAAGCCTTTTCGATTTTGCCACGACTAATTTTCTCCGACTCCCAGATTGCCATTCTAGAAATTGTAAATTTTGTCCAAACACCCACCTCCAGTGCCGTCATGGATTGTCGACTCGTTCTTTAAGAATTGCTAAGCCCAAGAAAATAGTTCTCCAGTGGATTCCACCCCACTGTCTGATCTGTGGCAACGAGGTGGAGGAGGAGTTGGCAAAGAAAGCCTCTGATGCCACCGAAGCCTCATGCGGTTAGGTTGACTACAGATCAGCCGCAGATTTCTTAAATTTGAAAATGAAATATCCTCGAAAGCTTGAGCTGGAAGAGTTGGCCAAGAATAAACCATCGCAACTTCCCATTCTCCAATTACACGAACGCCGAAGAGATCTGGCTGTAACAGCTTTTAGGCTAACGACGGTTTTGTTTTGTGTTTCTGGCTAAGGATAATGTCTATTGCGCATGCTGCATTGAAAAAAAAAAAAAAAAAAAAAGATAGTAGAAAACCACACTTTTTCATATCGATAAAGTTATTTTGCTGTTGTTATGACTTAATTCACTTGTAGCCAGTAAGCTACAAATCTTTGCGCTCATACAAAGGATGAGGCGTTTGCAATTAAATGCTTTCCCCTGGTCCCTATACAATTAAAGAGGTGACCGAATGGTTTGCATAGTACTGCATTCGAGGCAAATACTAGGGGGTTTTCTTGCCTTCTTAAAAGTGAGACTCTTAAAGTATCCACTGATAATGCTTTGAGACAAAGAGTGCAGATATATTCTAATAAATTCTGAACGTTAAAAGTAGTACTGGTTTAATACGTGATTCTGACTCTCCTCAATCTTACTACGATCGAACATTTGGACGTGTGCCGTACGGTTTTAATTGTATAACTGGAAAATACTGGCAAGCTCGGATACCGATGACATACACTGACGAGCCACAGAGATATGACCACTGACGCATTTTTCCACGAACACGTCTGGGTGACATGGAAAAGCACGTCATTAAGTGGAAACGGTATTGAACTGTTGCTGTAGAAGGCAAGGAATCATTCTTGCACTTACATTTGTGAATGCTGAGAAAGACTGTTGATCTAAGCCAATTGGATAGAGGAAAGATTGTGCTGGCCCAAAGACTTGGAACGAGTCTCTCCGAAACTGCAGAACGGGTCGGTTGTTAAGGCTGTTCTACCTGAAAACGGAGGATTTCGGTTGATTTTCGACCAAGATAGGGAGTAAACTTATAATCACATAACTTTGAGAATTTTCAGAATGTTTCCTCTAAAACTATAATAAGAACTGACATTGCGATAAAATTTGAAAAGTTATTTAATTTTTAAAAAAATATTATTAAACTTGACACTTTTTTAGAGAAAACGCTATTTTCTCGAATTTTACCCAAGATTAGAAATAAATTTACGATGATATAGTTATGAGAATTTTCAGAATGTTTCCTCAGAAACTAGATTGGGAACTGACAGTGAGATAAATTTTGAAAAACAATTTAATTTTTTTTTTTTTAAATAGTGGAACTTGGCACTTTTTCAGAGGAAAACGTTTTTGATAGACTTTCACTTAAGATGAGAAACGAACTTATGATGCTAGAACTATGAAAATTTTTAGACTGTTTCTTCAGAAACCATACTGTGAACTGAAACAAATTTCAAATTTGAAAAGTTACTTCATTTTTTGAAAAAAAAAAAAATTATTAAACATGCCACTTTTTCGGAGAAGTCTGCTTTTTGGTTAATTTTCACTACAGATAAAAAATAAACTTACATTCCTAGAACAATGAAATTTTTCAGAATATTTCTTCGGGAACTGTACTGTGGACTACTGCAAATTTAAAATCTGAATAACCAGTCAGTTTTCATAAAAAGAAAGAAGGAAAAACATTGTTTTTTAAACTCAAATTCAAAATTGGCTGACTGAAAAATTTTCTTTCAAAAGTAACTTTGAAGTAAAAATTTATAGAAGTATTTAAGAATGTTTTGGGGCCAAAAATGTACTGCATTTTGCTTTTTACAAATTTTATAATTGAAACTCGTAATTGTTTATGAAACCTAATGAACATGACTTCTGAGAAAGATTTAAAATAAAATGACAGTAGAAAAGCTACTGAAAAATTTATAATGGTTCTTCTGAAACTACTTTACGATGCTTTATGAACATTAAGTTTATAGGAGCAATTTAATTTAAAAAATAAGTAAATAAATGAAGATGATATTTTAGACGGAAATTCAAAGAATTTCAGCAGTTTTATCGCGTTTCAATCGAATTTCATTTGAAAAAATTAACTCGCGCTGATCTCTAATACTTACTACACTATTTTGAATCAAGAAAAGTCCATTTTATCGTTTTAATTTTAAAGTTATAATTATATTTCTAAAATTTTTCAGAGAAATTCTAAAAAATACAGCTAACAATTGTGTCCATTACATGAATAAAGATGGCGCGACATGTATGCTTGGACCCCCAAACCACCCATATTTCAAACTTTTCCCCTAGTCCCCGATTCGACTTTCGCTCGTCAGGTTAAACAGCCTTAAGGCTGCTCTACCTGAAAACGGAGGATTTCGGTTGATTTTCGACCAAGATAGGGAGTAAACTTATAATCACATAACTTTGAGAATTTTCAGAATGTTTCCTCTAAAACTAGAATAAGAACTGACATTGCGATAAAATTTGAAAAGTTATTTAATTTTTTTTAAAAAATTATTAAACTTGACACTTTTTCAGAGAAAACGCTATTTTCTCGAATTTCGACCAAGATTAGAAATAAATTTACGATGATATAATTATGAGAATTTTCAGAATGTTTCCTCGGAAACTATAATAATGTCTGACATTAAGATAAAGTTTGAAAAATTATTTAATTTTTTTTTAAAAACTGTTAAACTTGACACTTTTTCAGAGGAAGACGTTTTTCATGGACTTACAATAAAGATCAGAAATAAACTAACAATGCCAGAACTACGAAATTTTGTGGAGTGCTTCCTCAGAAATCATACTGTGAATTGAAACAAATTTCAAATTCGAAAAGCTTTTTAATTTTTTGAAAAAAATTATTAAACTTGGCACTTTGTGAGAAAAATCCACTTTTTGGTTAACTTTCACTCCGGGTAGGAAATAAATGTACAGTGCCAGAACTATGAAAATTTTCAGAGTATTTCCTCTGAAACTATACTATGGAATCATGTAAATCTAAAATTTGAAGAACTAGTTATTTTTCATAAAAAGAAAAAAGAAAAGACACTGCTTTTTTTAGACTGAAATTCAAAATAGGAAGGCTAAGAAAATTTCTATCAAACGTAACTTTGAAAAAAAAAATTCGGTCACTTTATAGCACATTTCAGAATGTTTTGGGCCCAAAAATATAACACATTTTACTTGTATGAATTCACAATTTTGAAATTCGTCAACCTGTACGAAATCCCACACATGATTTTGACCAAACCAATGTTTTCAAAAGTGGATGAAAGATGGCGCAACATGCTTCCTGCTACTCCTGTAATCCGTGGAACACATATCTCACTTAAAAATCACTAAAATACATATTGAGTCACATTTTACTTTTAAAAAAGAGTATTTATAACCTTTTTTATGATTAATTACGCAAAATATACAGCGTTTTAACGTGTAATTTTGATCATTCGTACTTTTTACTATGCTATTAATAAGCTGATGATTGCAAGGCTTTCAACCAATGAACAGGGCTTAGGAACGTTCCTACTTCAAAATTATGGTAACCTTACATTGCCACCACCCTTTTTTCATTCGCGCCAAAAGAAATCATTTTCGAGAAAGGTCAGTACCCAATTTCAAGATTTTTCAGATTGTCACGAATCTATAAAATAGCGACTGGAGGCAAATTCTTAATTATAATAATTTTTCTTCCAATAAAAATAAAATGAATTATGTTTCTTTCCTTTTATGAGTTTATTTATTTATTTTTTAATAAATGTAAACTTGAACTTAGTTATAGTGACAAGCAGGGTTCAGTTTGCGTAAAAGCTTACATCTTTTTTTTTTTTTTTTTTCTTTTTTTGATGAATATTTAATTTTAAAATAAAAATAGGATAGCCCAATGATTGTTTCTATTCATATTTATTTTATTTCATTGAGAACAACAATAGCCAAAATTTATTTAAGAAATTAAGGAATTAATGTTGTAATTTACAACAAGATAAACTAGAGGTCGTTACTTCCTAAAACGGCTGACACTTCGACTCATTTTTGAAGCGATTTCTGTGCTAGTAAATTTTTCTGAAAGATGCAATGCATGAGACATATAACTTGTCTGTTAATATTAGTCTGTAGTGCAGGATGAAGAAACATGATTAATTTTTTAGAGTGCTTAACAGTATTGGTTTATTTTTAAAGGTATTCAAACTTTCTGTAACGCATATTAAAAGGAACACCTTCCAGCCCTGGTTGCAAATGGGCAAATGTTTTATAACATATAATAAAATTTCTTACCGTTGTATAAAAGAAGCTTGCTTATGACGTCACTTCTCAATTGGTAGTAAAATTGCAAATAATCAGGTATTTCTTGAAAAGAACATTATAATTGAGGCCATGTATATCTGCAGTATATGTGCGCTGGGAAAAAAAGTAATGCATATAATAATTTTCATATTTCCCTGTCTTTTTTTTTTTTCGACAGCCTCTTTTTTTAAAACTTTTCTTTCATAAAATTTAGGAAAGGATCTTTAACCCCCTCCATACACAGCCTGATCAACTGTGTGCCCTGGTGAAAATAAGATGAAATAAAATAAACATTGAATCCCCCCCAACATAATGATATTGACTCGCTCCTTCTGGAAAATTATGTTTAATATAGTCTGCAAAAAATTGAAATATCTCCCCCCTCCTCCTCACGGAATTCTACTTCAGGTAGTCTGCAATAAAAGCCAGGAGGGGATATCGGGATATATCCCCCCCCGAAATGTTTGGATTAGTGATGAAATTCCATCTATTTATACACATATAAGTTCATATCCCCCCCCCCCGAAAAATTTTCCTGGCTACGCGCCTGATAAAAGCATATATGTGATTTCAGTGGAACATTGTGTGATAATCAGTAGCGCAGCCAGAAATTTTTTTTAGGGGGGGTCCAAATTACTCGGACTCGGGGGGGAGATCAGACCCCCCTCCCTAAAATGATCATGTTGCTGTTCACAGGGCCCCCGTACATGATACCCATATAAGTGTTTGTAGGGGGGGGGGGAATGGTCATCTCAGACAGGCACTCAGCACTCATCCCTCCCCCGGAAGAAATGTTTCACGAATTTTACCTTTACAGAAAACATTTGAAATTTTACCCTCAGGCCCCCAGAAAGCACAGAATGAGTGCGAATACCTATATTCTCCCCCCAGTGGCGGATTTTGCTCTTGAGAGGCCCGAGACGCAACTCAATTTTGAGGCCCCCGCTACTCAAAAAAAAAAAAAAAAAAAAATTCACTAACTCTAACACCTTTACATTATTACTAATTATTTTAAAATGTTTTAATTCCTTTTATATCTAGTTTATGTCTACAAACCAGGGCCTGACTTTCACTATAACACTTTTGTGCCCAGGGCACTTTTCAGATTTTGTGTCTCTTAGCTGGCTCAATTTTTGTGCCCCTGTATATCGTGTTAAACTCAATTTTCTGGCTTATTTCTGCAGTTGTGCCCAGGGCATGTGCACCAAGTGTCCGTCCGACAGTCATGGTCTGCTACAAAAGGAGTATTAAAATTTTTAAAATAATTTTTATGTTTATAGATTTGTTCATCTTAGAAAACATTTTTTATCTCAATAATTTTTGTAGTACGTTTCACTTTTCATGATTAACACTAAATAAACATCAGCATACCTCTAAGTATAAACCAGCAACTGCAGTTTCATATTGTGTGATTATTTTTCACTGTTACTTAATTACGTCGAATTTCTTTTTGTGGACCACTAGCGAATGTGTTGTTTCAGTCATGAAAATTTTGACTACTTAAAAGGTACTTTTGAAGGTCAGAACAAGGGAAACTTGATCAGAAACATGACTTTGACATCACAAAGTTCAGAAGAATTCTTTACTTCGATAAAATGTACCAAAAATTTAACATTCCTTCAAGAACATATATTTATAAATATTTAAATATATTCATAAATTTCCCGCTTGGAACTGCAAAACTAAGCAGTTTAATAGTAAAAGTACACTTTCTGTTTAGTCGAATTTTTGTGTTTATTCAAAAACTGTCAATAAGTTTAGGACTATTAATAATGAGTAATTAGGTATGAATAATATACACACACACACATTATTCTATATTTTAAATACAATGAAAAAAACTACAAGAGAAATAAAAAAACAATACTTAAGTAGTTAAAGTACAAAAAAATATTATTGAGTTAAAAATAAATTCCACTTTATATTGAATATGGGTATGCTCTAAGATTCGGTCCTAGGTTTATTATTAACTAGCTGCGTGCCCGTTCTTCGCACGGTAGGAAACGAAACTTTTCCTCACATGTGTAATTCGAATTAATTCCAGTGAAGTGGAATCTAGAAAAAGCAAAATTATTTCACTCTTGACTTAAAGTTTGCATCATATATGTACTAACCCGAGATCATTGCAATATAATGACACACACACACACACACACACACACAAAAAAAAAAAAAAAAAAAAAAAACTATGTCATCGTCATTCGGTATCAAAAAAGTGAAAAGTTAGACCGTTCTCACTTTCAAAATGTCTTATTTTCGCATCATGCTGTCTTTTAGGTTCACGTTTTGGCGTTAAATACCTCAGACACTACAT